>JAHIAM010000994.1:0-33006 GCA_021605205.1 Aegilops longissima
TGATTTGGCAAAAATAGGTTCCAAGAGAGAAGCTATTCCCAGCAATGTGTTTTGGAACACATCCACGCACCATCGGGCTCAAGAGGATCCTTTCACCGAAGAAGCCCGCAACCAAAAAGTGCCACAGATCCGATCGAGGTTGAGGTTCCAAATGTGGTCCACCTAATCATGGAAGTTTGGTCATCACTCCCTCATCGGGATGTTGTCGCACATCGCGGATATCCTAAGAAAGGAGCTCCTGAGAATGAAGAAAAGGCTCGACAGATCGTCCATTGATCCAAGGCCTTTACTGTGATAAAGGGACAGTTGTTCAGGGAAAGCGCGATCGAGTCGACCGAAATGTATAACACCGTAAGAAGGTCGATAATTCTTGACGATATCCACTGGGACCTGTGATCACCATGCGCCCTCTCGACCATTGTGGCTAAAGCATACCGAAGGGACTTTATCGCCAAGAGCAAATGAAATGGCGAAAGAGATAGTCGACGAGTGTGACGGATGTCAGTTCTATTCCAATATGTCACACAAACCCGCCTCAGCCTTGAAGACCATTCCACTCGTCTGGCCCTTTGCTGTTTGGGGATTGGATATGGTTGGACCACTGAGAACTGGAAGGAGCGGCTTCACTCACGTGCTGGTGGCAGTCGACAAGTTTACTAAATGGATTGAAGCTAAGCCTATCAAGAATCTCGATGCTTGCATTGCTATCAGTTTCGTCAGAGAGTTGATATTCAGATATGGAGTTCCGCAAAGCATCATCACTGATAATGGCTCAAACTTCGATTCTGACAAGTTCAAAGCCTTTTGCCTCTCAAGGCACACGAGTCGACTATGCTTCAGTCGCTCACCCCCAGTCGAATGGACAAGCGGAAAGAGCAAACGGTCTAATTCTCAAAGGACTGAAATCCCGACTGATGCGCGATATCAAGCACGTAGCAGGCGCATGGGTCGACGAACTTCCATCAGTTCTTTGGGGATTGAGGACTACCCCTAATCGGTCAACTGGACAAACTCCATTCTTTCTCGGTCTATGGATCTGAAGCAGTTCGCCGAAAGTGACTTGCTTCACAATGCACCCCGAGTCGAGCTCTACTCAAGACGAAGCGTAACAAGCCCGACAGATGCAATGACCTCCTAGAAGAGGAAAGAGATGGCCCTGATCCGCCGACTATCTATCGCAAGACTTGCGCCGATTCCATGCCGTAAATGTGAAGAGTCGAGCCTTCCAAGAAGGAGACTTGGTCCTCCGAGTAGATCAACAGAAACCACACAAGCTCACTCCCACTTGGGAAGGCCCTTCATCATCACCGTAGTTCTCCACAATGGAGCGCACATCTTTACAACGCCGATCGCTGATTGATGAACCTCGAGCTGGAATGCGGAGCTGCTCCGCCCCTTTTATACTTAAGTACTCACTCAGATGAGATGTAATAAGAAATACCTCTATAGTTTATTTATCAAAGACAAGAGTTTTATAATTTTCCCAGTGATTGTTGTTGCTTTTGTTTTCGTAAGAAACCCCCCAGTGGGTAGCTTAGCTGCGAATCCATTTCACCTAAGTTTGTAAAAAAATTTCAAAGGTAGCTTAGCATGAATCCGCTTAGCCTAAGTTTGTAAAAATAAAAATCCTACCGAGCGACGAGCAAGCCTCTCACTCGGAGGCTTAGTTGCGAATCCGTTTCGCCTAAGTACTTGAAAATCCTACCGAGTGGTGAGCCAGCCTCCCACTCGGGGGCTTAGCTGCAGTCCAAGTACTCTCCTAAGTTTGAAAAATCCTACCGAGTGGTGAGCCAGCCTCCCACTCGGAGGCTTAGCTGCAGTCCAAGTACTCGCCTAAGTTTGAAAAAATCCTACCGAGTGGTGAGCCAGCCTCCCACTCGGAGGCTTAGCTGCAGTCCAAGTACTCGCCTAAGCTTAAAAAAAATCCTCTCACTCGGAAGCTTAGCTGCAGTCCAAGTACTCGCCTAAGTTTGAAAAATCCTACCGAATGAAGAGCAATCCTCTCACTCGGAGGCTTAGCTGCAGTCCAAGTACTCGCCTAAGTTTGAGAAATCCTATCGAGTGAAGAGCGATCCTCTCAACCGGGGGCTTAGCCGCAGTCCAAGTACTCGCCTAAGTTTGAGAAATCCTACCGAGTGAAGAGCAATCCTCTCACTCGGGGGCTTAGCTGCAGTCCAGTACTCGCCTAAGTTTGAGAAATCCTACCGAGTGAAGAGCAATCCTCTCACTCGGGGGCTTAGCTACAGTCCAATACTCGCCTAAGTTTGAAAAATCCTACCGAATGAAGAGCAATCCTCTCACTCGGAGGCTTAGCTGCAGTCCAAGTACTCGCCTAAGTTTGAGAAATCCTACCGAGTGAAGAGCAATCCTCTCACTCAGGGGCTTAGCTGTAGTCCAGTACTCGCCTAAGTTTGAAAAATCCTACCGAATGAAGAGCAATCCTCTCACTGGGAGGCTTAGCTGCAGTCCAAGTACTCGCCTAAGTTTGAGAATCCCACCGAGTGAAGAGCAATCCTCTCACTGGGGCTTAGCTGCAGTCCAAGTACTCGCCTAAGTTTGAGAAATCCTACCGAGTGAAGAGCAATCCTCTCACTCGGGGGCTTAGCTGCAGTCCAAGTACTCGCCTAAGTTTGAGAAATCCTACCGAGTGACGAGCAATCCTCTCACTCGGAGGCTTAGCTGCAGTCCAGTACTCGCCTATGTTCGAGAACATCCCGATCCGCAAGGACGACGAGGTGCAGGTCGACTGATACCTTCCCCTTCGGAGCTGCGCCACAAGTACAACATGCGCTCCATCCCGATCCACAAGGACGACGAGGTGCAGGTCGACTGCTACCTTCTCCTTCGGAGCTGCGCCACAAGTACAACATGCGCTCCATCCTGATCCACAAGGACGACGAGGTGCAGGTCGACTGCTACCTCCTCCTTCAAAATGCGCCACAAGTACAACGTGTGCTCCATCCCGATCCGCAAGGACGACGAGGTGCAGGTCGACTGCTACCTTCTCCTTCGGAGCCGCGCCACAAGTACAACGTGCGCTCCATCCCAATCCGCAAGGACGGCGAGGTGCAGGTCGACTGCTACCTTCTCCTTCGGGGCTACAGATACAACATACATACTCCATCCCTTCCTGCAAGGATAATGGTGCGCAGGACGACCAAATCTTCCACCTCAGAGCTGCATCTCAAACAACAAAGACTATTCCGAGTGAAGCACAGTCCACTCGAAGGCAAATGCAAGCATATTCAGAAGTAAAACCAGTTCAGATAAATCCTAAAGGGTCCAAACCGCAGATCAAAGTAATCGGGCTCTCAGCCCGAAGGAGTTTAGCGGTTACAAAATCCACTCGGCATTCCGAGGAAAATTTAAGGTGAGGCATAAAAGTTTGTTTACTCCGCTGGAGGAGGATGGCAGGCTCGATTTAACTCGCCCAGAAGACACCATCGGCGATCCGAGTGGCAGAGCAATGAAAGTCTCCATAAAGGATCGGAATCGTGCTTCTTGGTGTTAGCGACCTTGATTGCCGCCAGCTTATCTTCTCGCCTCTTTACAAAGGGACACGAACCAAAGATGAGCCACATCAGCACCGCACCGAAAGCGTAAGACTTCTTCCACTCCCGCACCACCCACCAGGATCTCGTAAGTCGAGTCATCCGGGACTCAAGGTCATTCTCGAGTGTTGCCTCCGCCAAAGTGTTGTGTCGATCCATGACGTGGTGACTTTCAATGAGCCAAGTAGTCAACAACACCGTCAATGCGAGATTCCAATGGAGCAAGTTCATAGTAGTTTCGTCCTCACGGAGAATTGATAGGGTCCAAATTTGGTCTGATTCGCTAGCCTCCTCCTCAAGTCTCGACAAAGCTCTGCATGCGCAGTCCAAAGACAAGTCAGTATTCGTATGCCGGGTCGACAAAGATGAAGCAGTCGGAACGGGGTATGTACCTTCAAGCTTGATGAACAACTTCTTGGCGAGGCTCCTCAGATAGCTTTCCAGATCATCCTCCCGTGAGCAATACCTTCCATCTTCTCGCTCAAGCTAACCTTGTCCTTCTTCAGCCGGTGACCTCCTTGTTGGCTCCATCCGAGCAGATTTCATCTTTGCGCTCTCCTCCTCCGGTTTGCCGACCGAAGCCAGCTTCATTCACCAGAGCAGTTTGGTCATCAGCCTTCTTTTGTGTAGCAGCCAGATCGTGATCCTTCTTTAACAGAGCCTGGTTCAGTTTTTCTGAAAAGAAATAATGCTCAGTTCAGAAAGAGCATGGTGAAATCCGGGTCTAAGACAAAACAGTCGACGAAGCTTCCTTACCATTGGCGTCATCTTTGGCCTTTTGCAGCTCCGACTTGGCCAACTCCAGGTCAAGGTTAAGTTATATCTGCTGCTTCTCTAAGTCGGCAAAGCGAGCCCCAAGATCACAAGATTTCTGCAATCAGAGAGGATGGGTTATTTTACAGAGAAAATAAATACTAAGACTACGGTCGACTGCCCGCAGTCCACCATAGTCTCGGGGACTACACCCAGTAGGTGCACTTAGCATGCCCCAACTGATCCAGTGAACACTCGACGAGACCTGTTCTGCGCAAGTGTATATCTAAAAAAGAAGAAGAAAGACAGCAACAAACGAGTTCTTCAGACCATAGTTGACTGCCGGCGATCGACCACGGTCTCGGGACTACACCTGGGTGCACTTAGCGTGCCCCCACCGATTCAGTTTACACTTGACATGGCTGCACTGCATCGAGTGAAGGGATTAAATGTCAAGACTACAATCAATCGCCTCGCAGTCCACCGTAGTCTCGGGACTACACCCATGGGTGCACTCAGCATGCCCCACTAGTCCAAAACTTCAAATAACAAAAATTCAGCTCAAAGTATGGATTGACTCAGTGACAAGACGAAACACCCAGTGGGTGTGCAGATGCAAAGATCCTTGGAAAGAGAGTTTTGGTAGCATATCCTAACAGAGCAAGCCAAGAAAACCGTCGACGTGGTTGCTAACTTGAACATTGCTCGAGAGCCGAATGGCGTTATAGGCGGCTTGACTGACATCCCGCACCATCTTCATCTTCTCCGTTATAATACCTGCTTGGCATATGGCTTCCTTGGCAGCATTCACTTGGTCCTCTGGGACGTGATGGGTAACAAAAACTGAAGGTGGATCGGCAGGAGCTTGAGCAGTCGATGAAGAAGGCAGAGCACTCGATAGTGGTACGGCGAAGGTAACAGAAGCCCGATTGGCATCACCAGCGTCCTGAACGACTGGCTCAGCTATCGGCGTCGATTGTGCCACCTTGTCTGCAGGAGTTTTCCTATTTTTCCTCGTCAAAGGCCTCTCGGGCTCGTCATCGTCATCGTCGGGGAGGTCAATAATGTTGGGAGCTATTCAAAGATCGGTCACCAAAATTGCATCACCCAATGGTATATATTATAGTTGAGTCGACCAAATAAAGGACAAAATGACAGAAATTGTACCCAGATTGGAGGTGACAGCATCCTCCATTGCCTCATCCTCATCCCTGTAAGTTGAAGTCCCGGAAGTAGCAGCGCTGCCAGTTCCAAAGTTTATCTGGTCAAATCAAGGGAAAAATAAACAGCACAGAGTGTCGAGTGAATACAAAGGGAGAAACTCACGCAGAGGCGACGGGGATGTCAATCTTAATCTTCGGCAACGCCTTCCAAGGCCTTGGCACTACAACTTTGGGCTGCTTTGACGCTTTTTCAGTCGGAGCCGGTGAGGACGTCTGAGGGCGCTTTGAAGACGGGCCAATCTGAGCAGTCGCTTTTTCACGAGCGCTCGGCCGGTCTTGGTCGAGCTTGGATCACCTCTCCCTGCGAGGAGGTGACTCGGCCTCTTCTTCGTCGCTTGAGTCGTCACTTTCCTCGGTCTCCTCTCCGTCAGAATGCCATTCACCACTATCGCACCGCTCGCCTCCCCTTCCGGGTCTTGCTCTTGCTCCCCGTTGGGCATTGAGTACATTTAGATAAGAGCCTGGCAGAAAAACAAGCAGAACAAAACTCAATCGACGGAGCATCAATAGCTGCATGGTTAAAATTACAGTCGGAAATTCAGAATTGAACCTTGTCCGGTACGTGGGATTGGTCGAGTGGAAGAATTCTCCTGCTCCCCTAGGGTTGTCCCCTGTTCCCAAGTGATGCTCGCCACCACCCTCCAAAGATGGCATCCTCGACCTCCTCCGGGTGGATCCGAGTGGTGTCATCAAGTGCCGAATACATCCACATCGGATGGTCTCGAGCTTGAAGTGGCTAGATGCGTCGCTGAAGGAAGACCTCCAAAGATCCATACCAGCCACCCGTCACGGATAAGCCGGACAACACGATCGACCAGATCTTAACTCCGCGCTTTCTCTTCCGGGATCACCTTCAAAGAGGAGGGCTTCCTCACTCGGTCCATGGAAAAGGGAGGGGTCCGGTCGATCGCTCAAGGCCGGCTGGTCTTTGCAGAAACCAGGTCGATCGCCATCCACGGACTGAGTCGGGAAGGATCATGGCTAGAAAAGAACTTTTCCCCCTCATCTGAACCCCAAGACCCCCACACATCTGAATCACTTGTGTTCTCTCGTCACTCAGATTGGCCTTTTTCACCGTCTGGGAGCGACAGGTGGAAATGTGCTTGAAAAGGCCCCAATGAGGCCGGCAACCCAAGAAATTCTTTCACAAAGACACGAAAGTAGTGAGGTACACAATTGTGTTGGGTGTGAAGTGGTGGAGTTGCACCCCAAAGAAATTCGGAAATCCCCGAAAGAAAGGGTGAGGAGGCAGAGAAAATCCACGGTCGAGATGGGTGGCCAAGAGAACACACTCACCCTCCCGAGGCTGCAGCTCAGACTCCTTCCCCGGAAGCCGCGCCGATCCTTGGGGGATCAGTCCTCCAGCGGCTAGGTCGTCGAGGTTTTCTTGATGAATCGTCGAGCGGATCCAGTCGCCCTGGATCCAGCCCTGCGGCAGGCCGGCCCTCGACGAGGATCCGCCCTGACTGGTCGCCTTTCCTTTCGCCTTCGCTGTCGCTTTCTTCGCCCACTCCAGGGCCGCCATCTTCTCTTTCACCATCGTCGCCGAAGAGACGCGCACAGGGCAGCGGCGCTGGGACGGAAGTGTAACGCCCCGGATCCGATGTGCCAGGTGTCTTCCAGTTATTCGCCATCGTTGCCATGTCATTTGCTTGCGTGTTGCACTTTGCCATGTCATCATCTGCATTTCATATCATGTCATCATGTGCATCTCATTTTGCATGCGTGTTCGTCTCATACATCCGAGCATTTTCCCTGTTGTCCGTTTTGCAATCCGGCACTCCTATGTCTCCCGGCGCCCCCTTTTGCCTCTTTTCGTGTGTGGGTGTTAAACGTTCTCGGAATGGACCGAGGTTTGTCAAGCGGCCTTGGTATAGCACCGGTAGACCGCCTGTCAAGTTTCGTGTCATTTGGAGGTCGTTTGATACTCCAACGGTTAACCGGGTAACCGCAAAAGCCCGCTTCTCTTTGCAGCCCAACACCCCTTCCAAAGTGGCCCAAAACCCATCCTAACCCCCTCCATGCTCTCGGTCGCTCGATCACGACCACGTGGCCGAAAACCGCTCCTCATTTGGACTCTCCTAGCTCCCAGAACCTATAAATAAGTGCCTCCCCCTCCATTTTCGCGGATGAATCCCCCGAAACCCTAGCCTTCTTCTTCCTCCACATACGGACGCTGTCCGTGCCGTGCGGACACGTCCCGCCGCCTCCTCAGCTCTCCCTCGCGCCCACGTGGCCCCCCGCCTCCTCCGCTGCCCGGCCATGCTGCCCATCATGAGCCCTCCCTGCCCGGACGCCGCTGCCGCCGCTTCATGGGCGCCTTGAGCCTGAGCCCAGGCTGCCAGCTCTTCGCCAAGGCCGGGCGCCGCTTCGAAGGCCGTGACGCCTCAGCCACCCCCGCTGGTCCGCCTCCCTCTGCCGCCTCAAGGCCTGCCTCCCCACGCCTGCCTGGCCTGCCCTGCTGCCGCGCGGCGCTCGCGCCGCCTCTCGAGCTCCTCCACCGCCGTCCCAGCGCCGCCTGCGCGGATCCGGTGAGATCCGGCCGGAGGAGGCCTCCCCGGGCCCTTCCTCTTCGTCTCCGGCGAGCTCTCCGGCGAGATCCGTTTGAGGTTGACTTTTCCCCCTCCAAAATTCGTCCAAGTCCCCAGTTTTTGTAATTTTCATGCCATATTCATCATGCTGTATATCTGCATCAGTAGGTCAGTTTTGTGCGTGTAATATGTCAAATTGTTCGCCTCGACGAGTACTTCATTTCATTTCATTGCATCATGTTCATTTGAGCTCATCTTGATGCCTGAATCTTCGTTGCAAGAGTGCTATATGATGTTAATCTGCTGAAACTGTTATAACTTCATGATTTGTCATTTTTGTTGAATTTGATGTGTGCATCCTATGAGCATGAGCTCTACATGTGTTTTGAGCTATGCCATGCCATCTTTACAGGGGTGCTATCCATGTATTTTTGTGATTCCTGTAGTGAGTGCATCAAGCTTGTTAAGTAGGGTACTTGTTGTTGCTGTTTTGCATGTCTGAATCTGCTATATCATGATGCTATGTTGTAACGCCCCCGATGCGGCTATATCTCCCACGTGTCGAGGCACGACTTAGAGGCATAACCGCATTGAAAGCAATGTCGCAAGTGAGGTAATCTTCCCACAACCCATGTAATAAATAAGGGAAAGATACATAGTTGGCTTACAATCGCCACTTCACACAGTACATAAATAAACATTCATCATTCAGAGTACACTCAAGGTCCGACTACGGAACCAAAAATAAAGAAGATACCCCAAATGCTAACACAGATCCCGAATCGTCCCAATCGGGCACCACTACTGATCATCTGAAACGACACATAGTAACGACCACGTTCCTCGTCGAACTCCCACTTGAGCTCGGTGGAATCACCTGACCGCCTCATCGGAACCTGCAACTGATTTGAAGTATCGTGAGTCACGGGACTCAGCAATCTCACACCCGCGAGATCAAGACTATTTAAGCTAATAGGAAGGACAAGGTATTAAAGTGGAGCTGCATCAAGCGGCTAGCATTTATGGTGGCTACTTCGCAAAAGAGAGCGAGGAGAGAAGCAAAGCGCGGTCGTGAAACTAATAGCGATCAATAAGTGATCCTGAACTACTTACGCCGACATAACTCCAACACGTGTTCACTTCCCGGACCGCCGAGAAGAGACCATCACGGTTACACACGCGTTGATGTGTATTTTATTGAGGTCAACTTTGGGTTTTCTACAACCGACATTAACAAATTCCCATCTGCCTCATAACCGCGGGCACGGCTTTCAAAAGATATTACCCTGCAGGGGTGTCCCAACTTAGCCCATTATAAGCTCTCACGGTCAACGAAGGATTATTCCTTCTACTGGAAGACCCGATCAATCTCGAATCCCGGACTACAAGACATTTCGACAGAATAAAACAAGACCAGCAAAGCCGCCTGACAGCCGACAAATCCCGATAGGAGCTGCACATATCTCGCTCTCGTGGCACATCCGGATGAGCAGTCCATACAACTAAAACCAAACCTCAAGTTGCCTTGAGGGGCGCTGCACAAGACTTAGTTCGGGCCAGCACTCAAGGAGCACCGTCCGGGGTTAAAATAAAGATGACCCTCGGGCTCGCGAAACCCGGGAAAAGGCTTAGGTGGCAAATGGTAAAACCAATGTTGGGCCTTGCTGGACGAGTCTTATTCAAAGCGAACTGTCAAGGGGGTCCCATAAATCACCCAACCGTAAGGAACGCAAAATCAAGGAACATAACACCGTATGACGGAAACTAGGTGGCAAGAGTGGAACAAAACACTGCATAAGGCCGAGCCTTCCACCCTTTACCAAGTATATAGATGTATTAATAATAGCAGATATATATTGTGATATCCCCAACAAGTAAACATGTTCCAACAAGGAACAACATCTCCATGTTCCAACAAGGAACAAACTTCAGCTTCACTGCAACTAGCAACGCTATAAGAGGGCTGAGCAAAGCGGTAACATAGCCAAACAACGGTTTGCTAGGAAAGGATGGTTAGAGGCTGACATGGCAATTTAGGTGGCATGATATAGCAAGTGGTAGGCATCGCAGCATAGGCATAGCAAAAGAGCGAGCAACTAGCATAGCAAAGATAGAAGTGATTTCGAGGGTATGGTCATCTTGCTCGCAATGTTCTCGAGTTGTCGAAAGCTTGATCCTCGAAAATGTTCTCAACAGGCTCCTCGTTCACGCACTCGCCTCCCGACTCTACCCAAAGCAACAACACAAACAAAGGAACCACAATAAATCACGGTGCAATGCACAATCAACATGATGCAAAACATGGCATGATATGCATGATGCGATATGCAATGCTTATGTGCGCCCGAAGGTAATGATGAACCAGGCATCAACTTGGCAAACCAAGCATGCCACTGAAAGATGAGATGATTTCGTTGAAATCGATATAAAGATCACCGAATCGGATGCACGGTTTGCAAATGGCAAGCAAAACAAGAATGGCGCAAATCTGCCATTAACAGCATGATGCCACTTAGCAAGCAACAATTAATTAAGCTACTGCACCCAAACGTATCAACAAAGCACATGGCAGTGATCTACACATGATGCTCGACAAAAGATGAGCACTGAGCTACGGCTAGTTCACATCATAACATGTTCAAACAAGCATGGCAAAAGTGCTCAAAGTAACAGGCTGGACATGGCAAAAACAGTAACAGGTTGCAATGTTCAGAGCATCAAAACTACATGCTACAGGAACTTAAAATAGCAAAACATGGCATGGCATGAATCTACTCAAAGCCTATTACAAAAGTCCCTTACTGACCATAAGCCAAAAGGACTAGAAAATATAGTAACACTCATGTCAATATTGAAAGTCTCGTTAACAGATTCAGCAACTTGACATGTCAAAACTGATAACGAGATGGCATGTTAACAAGCTCAAAGCACTCACTACAGAGCCTCAAATGATAAACTAAGCATACATACATCATGAAGACATGACATAGAAGACATACATGGCAAGAACACTAACATAGCATATACGAGTCAACCACAACATCCTAGGCAAAATTGAATAACACGTATACAATCTGCCAGGAATCATTTGATAGCAAAAGTAGAGCTCGATTGACTCAAGCTATGGCATCCCATAATTGCAAACAAAGGCATGGATGGATAGAGCAAGTCATGCTTTACAAAACACCCTTACTGAAGTATCTCAAAATATGCATAGAACTCTTGGTATCATCAAGCAAACATGGCATCAAAATCAGCTAAAACAGGGCTGAAATCAGCAACATTGGGACACCTACTTTGCATGCTTGTGCTAGTCACCACATAGATCACAAAATACATGGCATATACCACTGGAAAGATGACATGGCATTTTACAAAACTCATGTAGGAATCAAATTCATAGGGTGCACATATTAATCATAGCAAAATAACAAAAGTGCAACTTCTGATAAAAATCAGAAACTATCAGCACCTTGCACTCTTCCAACAGCATTTCGGGCATCAAGATGAGCTCAAATGAAAATGATGCAATTGAATGAAATGATCTACTCTTCGAGACGAACATTTTGACATATTATACGCGAAAAATGGATCTACGGATGCGAAGATATAGCATGATGAATATTGCACAAAATTACACAGATGCAAAAACTTAGTGAAAAAAAGAGGGAGAGGAGATGAGGTCAACGGTGGCGCGGCCCGAGGCCGGATCGGGCGGATCGGGCCGGTGGCGGCGGCGGCGGGCTGCCGGAGGAGGAGGAGGGGCGGCCGCTCCGTGGAGGTCGCCGAGCGGGCGCCGAGGCGCGGCGGCGGCGGGCGGAAGGCCACGGCCAGGTGGCGACGGAGGCGGCGAGGAGGCCCGCGGGGGCTTCGGGCCGGCGCGGCGGGAGTTGGCTGGGCGGCGGGCGGCGGCCGAGAGGAGCGGCCGGGCGGCGCGCGGCGCGCGGCGGCGGGGGTCATGGCGGCGCTGAGGCATCGGGCGACGGGCGACGGGCGGCGGGAGCTGGGCGGGTTCGATCCGGCCGCTGGCGGGGCGGCGCTGGGCGGCGGAGATGGCCACGTGGCGGCGTGGGATTCGTGGGCGGCGCGGCGGACGACGCCCGATCGGGCGGACACGTCCGGCGGGGCGGAGGACAATTAGGGTTTCGGGGAGGAATTGATCCGCGAATTTGGACGGAGGTTTGCTTAAATAGGCATAGAGGGAGCTAGGAGAGTCCAAATGAAGTGTAGTTTTCGCCACACGATCGTGATCGAACGACGGAGAGCATGGAGGTGACTTAGATGGGTTATTGGGCTGTTTTGAAGGGGTGTTGGGCTGCAACTTAAAAGAGGCCTTTGCGAAGGTGCGGTTAACCGCTGAGTACCAAACGAGCTCCAAATGGACTCAAACTTGACCGATGGTCTCCGGTGTTATACCAAGGCCACTAGACAAACCTCGTCCATTTCGAGACGGTTTAATACCCGCACATGGAAAAACGTAAAAGGGACCGCGGGGAGATAGGAGTGTCGGATTGCAAAACGGACAACGGAAAAATGCTCGAATCATGAGACTAACACGTATGCAAATGCGATGCACATGATGACATAATATAAAATGCATGACACGGACAAAATGCAACAAGGAGAAAACCCAACCACGGAGGGAATATCATATAACAATGCCGAAAATGGCAAGAGTCGGAGTTACAAATATGGAAAGTTACTTCCGGGTGTTACAACACTCCACCACTACAAGAGGATCTCGCCCCAGATCTAGGACCGAAAGAACTCCGGATACTCGAACGGAGGTGATCCTCGCGCCCCGTGTAGCTTCTCGGTCGGAATGGTGTGACCACTTCACTTTCAGGAATTTGATTGACTTGTTGCAGTCTTGCGCCGGTTTCTTCAAGAATAGCAACGGGTGCTCATGATAAGAGAGATCTTCTTGAAGGTCAATCTCTTCAAGTTGATAGTGCGCTCAGAGTCTTGAAGCACTTTGGCGGTTGTGACACGTGAAACACATCGTGCACGCTTGCAAAGTTGGATGGAAGCTCGTTGATAGGCTAGATCGCCTCTTTTCCCAATGATCTTGAAAGGACCCACGATCTAGGGGCAAGCTTCCCTTTGATACCGGGTTAACGAGTGCCTTTCATTGAGAGACGCGGAGGTAGACATGGTCTCCGATTTCAAAAGTCACATCACGGTGCTTATCATCATAATAGCTCTTCCGCGCGATTATGCTGCTTTGAGATTCTCACGAATGACTTGGCACATTTCTTCCGCTTCGTGATCAAGTCATTGCCAAGAAGTTGGCGCTCACCTGTCTCGCACCAATTGAGAGGAGTACGGCACTTTTCGCCATAGAGAATTTCGAATGGGGCCTTGCCCGAACTCGCTTGGAAGCTGTTGTTGTAAGAGAACTCGCATATGGAAGACAATCTTCCCACTTCATACCGAAGGAAATGACACAAGCCCCGAGCATATCTTCAAGAATTTGATTAACTCGCTCAACTTGGCCACTTGTTTGAGGATGGAAAGCTGTCTGAAACGAATGTTGGTGCCCATGGCCTTCGAAAAGAATCCCAAAACTTGGAGGTAAAGATGCTGCCACGGTCTCAAGAGATCACTTGTGGAATGCCGCAAAGAGACAATCCTCGAGGTGTATAGCTCGCTAACCGAGCTGCAGTGATGGATTCTTTGATAGGAAGAAAATGAGCCACTTTAGTAAGCTTGTCAATGACAACGAAGATAGCATCATTTCCACGCTTTGACTTTGGAAAGCCATCCGTAAGTCCATTTCAATATGATCAAACTTCCATTCAGGAATAGCAAGAGGTTGAAGGAGACCAGCTGGTCTTTGGTGTTCGCTTTCACTCTTCTCGCAGACATCACACTCATTCACGAATTGAGCAATTTCTCGCTTCATTCGAGTCCACCAATATGACTGCTTGAGGTCATGGTACATCTTCGCATTTCCGTGATGAATGGATAGAAGCGAATTGTGAGCCTCGCTCATAATGACTTTTCTCAGATCACCCTTAGGAACCACAATCCGTCCTCAAAGAACAGAGTGTCTTTGTCATCAACGCGAAGCACTTGTACTTGAAATGCCCTTGTCGATACCACGCTTCACTTTCTTCACCATGGTATCCGAAGTTGAGCCTCACGAATCTGATCTTCCAAAGTAGGAGAGACTATGAGGTTGGCAAGAAAGCCTTGAGGAACAACTTGAAGATTCAGCTTATGGAAAGATTCACAGAGATCCGCTGAAAGGGCTTGAGGATTAGATGCTGCAGTAAGCTTTCCCGCTCAAAGCGCTCTGAATGACATTGGCTTTGCCCGAGTATACTCAATACTTGGGTTGTACTCTTGAATCATTTCACCCATCGAGTCCGCTCGAGGTTGAGGTTGGGCTGAGTGAAGATGTACTTGAGACTCTTGTGATCGGTGAAAATGTCCACTTTCCTTCCCAACAAGAGATGTCTCCACGTAATCAATGCATGAACAATCGCCGCCAACTCAAGATCGTGAGTGGGGTAGTTCTTCTCGTTGGGCTTCAATCAAGTAGAGGTATAAGCCACAACTCTCTTCTCTTGCATTAACACAGCACCGAGACCTTGAAGAGAAGCATCACGTAACACTTCATATGGCTTGGATTCATCAGAGGAGTCGAGCAGAGCTGTGACGAGTTTCTCTTTGAGGGTATTGAAAGCAACGCCACACTCTGGAGACCGTATATACTTCACTTGCTTCGAGAAGGTTGGAAAGAGGCTTTGCAATCTTGGAGAAGTTCTCAACGAATCTTCGCAATAACTTGCAAGACCAAGAAAGTCATGGAGCTGCTTGACATTCCGAGGAGGTTCCCAATTCACAATTGCGGACACCTTCTGGATCAACAGCGATGCCCTTGGCAGAGATGATATGACCAAGATAAAGCACTTCATCAAGCCAGAATTCACATTTGGAGAACTTAGCATAGAATTGATACTCTCTGAGCTTGTCTAGCACCAATCGCAAATGTATGGCATGATCCTTCTTATTCTTGGAGAAGACCAAAATATCATCAAGATAGACCAAGACGAATTCATTGGTGTAAGGATTGAATATGAAGTTCATCATCCGAGAGAAAGTTGGAGGAGCATTGACGAGGCCGAAAGACATGACAGTATATTCATAAGAACCAAAGCTTGTTCTGAATGCTGTCTTGGGAATATCTTGTTCACGAATGCGAATCTGATGATACCCCATACGGAAGGTCAAGCTTGAGAACACTGAGCACCTTTGAGTTGCTCGAAAAGCTCATTGATGTTGGGAAGTGGATACTTGTTCTTGATTGTCTTCTTATTCAATGGACGGTAATCGACGCAAAGTCGGTCCGCGCCATCCTTCTTCCGGACAAAAGAACACCACAACCCCAAGGAGATGAACTCGGTCCGATCAAACCCAGACGCTCTTGTTCATCGAGCTGCTTCTTCAATTCCTTCAGCTCATCAGTCCAAGCTTGTATGGACGCTTGCAAACGGGTTCAATGCGTGCTCAAGATCGATAACGAACTCAATCGCCGATGAGGAGGCATACCCGAAGCTCTTCCGAAAGACATCTTGGTACTCACAAACGATCGAATCGAGAGATGGCATTCAATTCGCCCTTCTCATTGAGAGAAAACAACCAATGGTTTCATCACGAGGCATAGATGATCACATCATTAGAAGAATGAGTCAATTGAATTTCCCCGCAGCACAATCAATTTGAGCTTTGTGCCGATAAAGCCATCCATTCCGAGAATAAGATCAATATCCGAGTCACCAAGGACAATTGGTTTAGCCAAAACCTATAATCGCCCATCTTGATAGAAACATCCGGACATAATTATTAGCTGTCATATGCTTACCCGGGACACAATTGATAAGGAACTAGGCAACTCTTGATAACCGAATTCATGCTTAGATGCAAATGGTCTTGAGATGAAACAATGCGATGCACCAAGATCAAATAAGACTTTTGCAGAATATCATTAATCGAGAGATTACCCATTATCACATCGAAGATTCTCCGCTTGAGCTGCATTCATCATATTGACCTTGGCATGATTTGGATTATGCTTGACCACCGCATTGCTGGAAGATTTCACAGAGGAGGAGGCGGAAGACGCCCTGGTTGAAGCACTTGTTCAGATAGTGACCCTTCTCACGACACTTGTTGCAAGTGACCTCGAGAGCGGACGGTGGTAAGGAGCACTTGACCTTGGAGCTTGAGAATTAGACTTGTTCGATAGCTTGGGTTGGGTGGGTGGAAGATCCACGGCCACCTGAGTTCTTCTGTTTGGTAAGGCCGACGGAACGGAGGAGGGGGCAGGTAAAACTTCGCTGCTTGGCTGCCACTTGAGAGGACGAGGAGGACTGAACTGCATCCTCGATTCTCTTCTTAGAAGCCTCGCATTTGAGTTGTGCCGCTTCTTGCTTGAGAGCCATGTTGTAGAAATCATCATACTTATCTCGCTCAAACAGCACAAGAGGTAATTGCAGATCTTCTCTCGCACCACCTCGAATCGATAGATCATACTCCTTTCATCGTGAACGCCTTGCTTAGCAAAACGAGCGAAGCTTCGAACTGGATATTGTATTGATAGACAGACATGGTGCCTTGCTTGAGATTGCGGAACTCCTCACGCTTGCTCTCAACAACACTCTTCGAATGTGATGAGCTCGAAATCACGGCGGAACTCATCCTGTAATGACACGACCTCCTCTCGAATCTTTGTATTGTCGGAACCACTCAAAGCAGCTTGATCCTTGAGTTGAAACGATGCAAACTTGACAAAGTCCTCGTGTCCGACATTGCTACAACCAAAGTGCTTGCAGATGTCCACTAACCAATCATCGCCTCGTGGCCTCAACACGTAAACCGAAAGACTTCGCTGATTAGCGAGGAACCGATCGAGAGTAGCAAAGTGTGGCTGATTGTTGCCTTGACCTTGATTGCCTTGATTGCCTTGCCTCGAGTACGCTTCTTGCAAGAGCTGCAAAATCATCTCGAGCATTGGCATTGGTGGCTGCCATGATAGCTTGCCGGTGCCTCGGAGGCGGAGGTGGAGGTGGAGGTGGAGGATTCGATCGATCCCCATCATTGCGATCCGGATTCGACGCTACATGGAGCCATCTCGAGAGGGTGACATCCGTTAGTCCTTTGATAGACAAATGATAAGTAGAATCAACGGATAGAAATTGCAACATATAGTCTTCACAATAAACATTCAACAAGAATGAACGAATGAATTCCAAAGTTAATCATCACACATCCATTAAGGTGAGAAGCCACTTAGATAAAGATATGGAAACAACATCTGTCTTAGAAACAATTCAATATCACAACCGAAAACAAAAGGTTGGCTTCTAGAATGAGCCGAACAAACACATGATAGAGATTTCGCCCAAAGTGTTCGTGGTGGGGCCCACACGGACACGACGATAGCGGACGCCACGAATGACTAACAAGACGCCCCGAATCAGCATAGCCAAGGATTCTTTAAGACGCCTCGCGACCATCAGAATCGACCGTGAATGGGCGGACCACTAGACGTTGAACCCCAATCTCAAATCATACATCCGCCGGAAAGAATATCCCGTAAGCTACTAGAATTCCCACCTATAAACTCCCAAACTTTCTGGTTATGCAATCTGGTGTTGGGGATACAGGGACACAAAATATATCACCCAAACTAACAATACCTAGATCCAATTGTATCCATCCGTCAACACATAACCAAGAAATCCTCGAAATCGTGGTACCTCGACCTTCAAAAACATCCGTTATGCAAGTCATGGCAATATTCCCGACTCGCCACAAGATCGGGCTATCGTGGTTATCTCACCAACAACTGCACAAAAGAGATTTCGATGTCGGCAAAACTCGTGTATTCCGAATCGCAACGATAAAATTGTGACGACAACACCTCGGAGCTCAACTCCCGGACACCGCCACAACCCCTAAATGTCGAGGCACCAAGAACAATGTTCTCGCCACAAAACCATCGGAACGATTCCAAGATACCCACGTGATCCTAAAAAAATTTTAGTGAAATTTGAGGAGAGAAGAGTCAAAACTCTACGCCAGATACCTCACGAGAGCGATGAAGGACCGGGAGTAAAAGAATCCTACTCTCCGATATATATAATCCTAAGACTCAAAACATTTTCCATTCTAGACTCAACAACGCAGCAAACAATCAAGTAGGGGCTCCTAAGTCGGGAAGGCTCGATACCAACTTGTATCGCCCGATGCGGTTATATCTCCCACGTGTCGAGGCACGACTTAGAGGCATAACCGCATTGAAAGCAATGTCGCAAGTGAGGTAATCTTCACACAACCCATGTAATAAATAAGGAAAGATACATAGTTGGCTTACAACGCCACTTCACACAAGACATAAATAAACATTCATCATTCAGAGTACACTCAAGGTCCGACTCACGGAACCAAAATAAAGAAGATACCCCAAATGCTAACACAGATCCCCAAATCGTCCCAACCGGGCACCACTACCGATCATCCGAAACGACACATAGTAACGACCACGCTCCTCGTCGAACTCCCACTTGAGCTCGGTGGAATCACCTGCACCGCCTCATCGGAACTCGCAACTGATTTGAAGTATCCGTGAGTCACGGGACTCAGCAATCTCACACCCGCGAGATCAAGACTATTTAAGCTAATAGGAAGGACAAGGTAGTAAAGTGGAGCTGCAGCAAGCGACTAGCATATATGGTGGCTACTTCGCAAAAGAGAGCGAGGAGAGAAGCAAAAAGCGGTCGTGAAACTAGTAGCGATCAAGAAGTGATCCTGAACTACTTACGCCGACATAACTCCAACATCGTGTTCACTTCCGGACCACGAGAAGAGACCATCACGGTTACACACGCGTTGATGTGTATTTTATTGAGGTCAACTTTGGGTTTTCTACAACCGACATTAACAAATTCCCATCTGCCTCATAACCATGGGCACGGCTTTGAAAGATATTACCTGCAGGGTGTCCCAACTTAGCCCATTATAAGCTCTCACGGTCAACGAAGGATTATTCTTCTACCGAAGACCCGATCAATCTCGAATCCCGGACTACAAGACATTTCGACAGAATAAAACAAGACCAGCAAAGCCACCCGATTGTGCCGACAAATCCCGATAGGAGCTGCACATATCTCGTTCTCGTGGCACATCCGGATGAGCAGTCCATACAACTAAAACCAAACCTCAAGTTGCCTTGAGGGGCGCTGCACAAGACTTAGTTCGGGCCAGCACTCAAGGAGCACCGTCCGGGGTAAAATAAAGATGACCTCGGCTCGCGAAACCCGGGGAAAAGGCTTAGGTGGCAAATGGTAAAACCAATGTTGGGCCTTGCTGGACGAGTCTTATTCAAAGCGAACTGTCAAGGGGTCCCATAAATCACCCAACCGTAAGGAACGCAAAATCAAGGAACATAACACCGTATGACGGAAACTAGGTGGCAAGAGTGGAACAAAACACTGTGCATAAGGCCGAGCCTTCCACCCTTTACCAAGTATATAGATGTATTAATAATAGCAGATATATATTGTGATATCCCCAACAAGTAAACATGTTCCAACAAGGAACAACATCTCCATGTTCCAACAAGGAACAAACTTCAGCTTCACCGCAACTAGCAACGCTATAAGAGGGCTGAGCAAAGCGGTAACATAGCCAATCAACGGTTTGCTAGGAAAGGATGGTTAGAGGCTGACATGGCAATATGGGTGGCATGATATAGCAAGTGGTAGGCATCGCAGCATAGGCATAGCAAAAGAGCGAGCAACTAGCATAGCAAAGATAGAAGTGATTTCGAGGGTATGGTCATCTTGCTCGCAATGTTCTCGAGTTGTCGAAAGCTTGATCCTCGAAAACGTTCTCAACAGGCTCCTCGCTCACGCACTCGCCTCCCGACTCTACCCAAAGCAACAACACAAACAAAGGAACCACAATAAATCACGGTGCAATGCACAATCAACATGATGCAAAACATGGCATGATATGCATGATGCGATATGCAATGCTTATGTGCGCCCGAAGGTAAATGATGAACCAGGCATCAACTTGGCAAACCAAGCATGCCACTGAAAGATGAGATGATTTCGTTGAAATCGATATAAAGATCACCGAATCGGATGCACGGTTTGCAAATGGCAAGCAAAACAAGAATGGCGCAAATCTGCCATTAACAGCATGATGCCACTTAGCAAGCAACAATTAATTAAGCTACTGCACCCAAACGTATCAACAAAGCACATGGCAGTGATCTACACATGATGCTCGACAAAAGATGAGCACTGAGCTACGGCTAGTTCACATCATAACATGTTCAAACAAGCATGGCAAAAGTGCTCAAAGTAACAGGCTGGACATGGCAAAACAGTAACAGGTTGCAATGTTCAGAGCATCAAAACTACATGCTACAGGAACTTAAAATAGCAAAACATGGCATGGCATGAATCTACTCAAAGCCTATTACAAAAGTCCCTTACTGACCATAAGCCAAAAGGACTAGAAAATATAGTAACACTCATGTCAATATTGAAAGTCTCGTTAACAGATTCAGCAACTTGACATGTCAAAACTGATAACGAGATGGCATGTTAACAAGCTCAATGCACTCACTACAGAGCCTCAAATGATAAACTAAGCATACATACATCAAGAAGACATGACATAGAAGACATACATGGCAAGAACACTAACATAGCATATATGGTCAACCACAACATCCTAGGCAAAATTGAATAACACGTATACAATCTGCCAGGAATCATTTGATAGCAAAAGTAGAGCTCGATTGACTCAAGCTATGGCATCCCATAATTGCAAACAAAGGCATGGCTGGATAGAGCAAGTCATGCTTTACAAAACACCCTTACTGAAGTATCTCAAAATATGCATAGATCTCTTGGTATCATCAAGCAAACATGGCATCAAAATCAGCTAAAACAGGGCTGAAATCAGCAACATTGGGACACCTACTTTGCATGCTTGTGCTAGTCACCACATAGATCACAAAAATACATGGCATATACCACTGGAAAGATGACATGGCATTTTACAAAACTCATGAAGGAATCAAATTCATAGGGTGCACATATTAATCATAGCAAAAATAACAAAAGTGCAACTTCTGATAAAAATCAGAAACTATCAGCACCTTGCACTCTTCCAACAGCATTTCGGGCATCAAGATGAGCTCAAATGAAAATGATGCAATTGAATGAAATGATCTACTCTTCGAGGCGAACATTTTGACATATTATACGCGAAAAATGGATCTACGGATGCGAAGATATAGCATGATGAATATTGCACAAAATTACACAGATGCAAAAAACTTAGTGAAAAAAAAGAGGGAGAGGGAGATGAGGTCAACGGGTGGCGCGGCTCCCGAGGCCGGATCGGGCGGATCGGGCCGGTGGCGGCGCGGCGGGCTGCCGGAGGAGGAGGGCGGCGCGGCCGGTGGAGGTCGCCGGAGCGGCGCCGAGGCGGCGGGCGGGGCAAGGGGAAGGCGGCGGCGGCGACGGGCATGAGGCCGCGAGGAGGGCGGCGCGGCCTTCGGGCGGCGGGCGGGGAGCGGGCGGGGGCGGCGGCGGTTCGGAGAGGAGCGCCGGGGAGAGCGGCGCCGGCGGCGAGGGCGGCGCGGAGTCAGCGGGAGGCGGCCGAGCGGGCGGGCGGGCGACGGGCGGCGGAGGCTGGCTCGCAGGGTTCGATCCCGGCCCGGGCGGGCGGGCGCGGGCGGCGGAGATGGCCACGTGGCGGCGTGGGATTCGTGGGCGGGCGGCGGCGGACGACGTCCGTATCGGGCGGACACGTCCGTGGGGCGAGGACGAATTAGGGTTTCGGGGAGGAATTGATCCGCGAATTTGGACGGGAGGTTTGCTTAAATAGGCATAGAGGAGCTAGAGAGTCCAAATGAGGTGTAGTTTTTACCACACGATCGTGATCGAACGACGGAGAGCATGGAGGTGACTTAGATGGGTTATTGGGCTGTTTTGAAGGGTGTTGGGCTGCAACTTAAAAGAGGCCTTTATGAAGGTGCGTTAACCGCTGAGTACCAAACGAGCTCCAAATGACCAAACTTGACCGGTGGTCTCCGGTGTTATACCAAGGCCACTAGACAAACCTCGGTCCATTTCGAGACGGTTTAATACCCGCACATGGAAAAACGTAAAAGGGACCGCCGGGGAGATAGGAGTGTCGGATTGCAAAACGGACAACGGGAAAAATGCTCGGAATCATGAGACGAACACGTATGCAAATGCGATGCACATGATGACATAATATAAAATGCATGACACGGACAAAATGCAACAAGGAGAAAACCCAACCACGGAGGGAATATCATATAACAATGCCGAAAATGGCAAGAGTCGGAGTTACAATTATGGAAAGTTACTTCCGGGGTGTTACATATGTTAACCTGCTGCTACAAGTCATTCTATGCATAATCTGGAGATGTTCACTAAGGATGTTTTGTTATACATGTCTTGCTCTATCCATCCATGCCTTTTGTTGCAATTATATTCTGCTGTAACTTGTTGTTATCTTGCTCCAAAGTTGCTAAATAATGTTGCTGTCAGCCTGTTAACATTAAGTGCAATGTTGCCATGATTGTTGTTAGTGAGCCATGCACCCTATGAACTTTCTATTGCCATGCTTAGCTTCATAATCATGTCTTATTGCTGTTGGTTGCCTTGCCATGCCATGTATTGCTCTGTGGTGAGTGGTTCAAGCTCACCAACATGTCTACTTATTGTTGTTCCTGCCATGTATGAATTTGTAATATAACTTGTCATGTTTACATGGGTGCCATCATATCTTCTGATCCTTTTTGGCTTATGGTCAGTAAGGGGCTTTTGTTCTATGCAATTAGTAGGTTCATGCCATGCCTTTGTTTGCCATGATAAGATCCTGTAGCATGTTGTTTGATAGCTCTAAACATTGCAACCTGATGTTATTTCCTGATAAGTCTGAAACTGTTATTATTTGCAATCTTTCCATGTGTGTTTGAGCATGTTCTAGTGATTTCTGGAGATAGCTCAGTGTTCATGTTTTGTAATGCTTTACCTGTACATCGTGCCCATGCCTTTTGTTCTCATGTTAAGATGTTGTAGCTTGTTGTTTCGGTGCTCGCAATATGCCTAGTTGCTGTTTTGAACAGCTTGTCCTTTAAACTTGTTTCATGTGTATGTGTTGAACCGTTGCTCCATTTTGAGTGTGCTCTATATTAAACTTGCTTCATTTTGCATGTAGTTTCATATTATCATGTTGCATCCTTGTTTTGAGGTGTGTGCTTGATGTTTGTATGCATTTTGCATCAATGTCATGCTTATCTTGTTTTGCTCATATCTTCTAGGCCGTAGTCTCAATTAAATGAACTTTATATGTAACTTGACTAGAATTTCGTGTAGATTCTTGTGGTGCATCTTAACTTGCTGTTTAACAACTTTAACATAAGGTTTATTCAGATCTGGACCAATTTCGAAATTTGCATATGAGGACTTACCAGAATTGTTATATGTTGTCCCCAGCCTCATTTAAACTTGCTTTGATGTGTTGCTCTTGTTTGCATCATCTCTTGCCATGAGTAGCTTCATGTAGTCTTGTCATACATCATACTTGTTGTGCATCATGTCTTGTTCATGTGTGGGGTGTTTACCTTGTTGTGTGCTTCTTCTCGATAGTTCCTGCTTGCTATGATCGTGAGGATTCGCTCGCTCACGCTTGGTCTGCCTTCGTGGCTTCATCTTCTTCATGGACTCGCTCTTCTTCCTTATGGGATTTCAGGCAAGATGACCGCTACCCCGGATCTCACTACTATCATTGCTATGCTAGTTGCTTCGTTTCTATCGCTATGCTGCGCTACCTATTACCTGCTTATCAAGCCATCCCAAATTGCCATGTCAGCCTCTAACCTTTGACACCTTTCCTAGCAAACCATTGTTTGGCTATGTTACCGCTTTGCTTAGCCCTCTTATAGCGTTGCTAGTTGCAGGTGAAGATGTAGATTGCTCCATGGTGAACAGGATTATGTTGGGATATCACAATATCTCTTATATTATT
This sequence comes from Aegilops longissima, assembly GCA_021605205.1. Lineage (NCBI taxonomy): Eukaryota > Viridiplantae > Streptophyta > Magnoliopsida > Poales > Poaceae > Aegilops > Aegilops longissima. The sequence continues at coordinate 24,154 of JAHIAM010000994.1, forward strand.
AATGCATCTATATACTTGGTAAAGGGTGGAAGGCTCGGCCTTATGCCTGGTGTTTTGTTCCACTCTTGCCGCCTCTAGTTTCCGCCATATCGGTATTATGTTCCCGGATTTTGCGTCCCTAACGCGGTTGGGTGATTTATGGGACCCCTTGACAGTTCGCTTTGATTAAGACTCCTCCAAAGAAGGCCCAACATTGGTTTTACCATTTGCCTCACCTAGCCCTTTTTTTTCCTTGGGTTTCGGAGCCCAAGGGTCATCTTATTTTACCCCCGGCCGGTGCTCGTCGTGAGTGTTGGTCCAAACCGTCGACCAGCCGGTGGCCACCACGGGCAACTCGGGTTCGCTTATCGGAAGTTTGACAATCCGTGTGCCCCGAGAACGAGATATGTGCAGCTCCTATCGGGATTTGTCGGCACATCCGGGCGGCTTTGCTGGTCTTGTTTTATTACTGTCGAAATGTCTTGTAGCCGGGATTCCGAGACTGATCGGGTCTTCCCGGGGAGAAGGAATATCCTTCGTTGATCGCGAGAGCTTATCATGGGCTGTTGGGACACCCCGCAGGTATAAACTTTCGAGAGCCGTGCCGCGGTTATGTGGCGATGGGAATTTGTTAATATCCGTTGTAGTAAACTTGAAGCAAACTCTTCTAAAATACACCAACCGTAAAGCGAATCGTGAGTGTCTCTTTTCGGGTTGATCGAGAGGAGAACACGGTTCTCGGGTTATGTCCGACGAAGTAGGAGTTCAGGATCACTTCTTGATCATTACTAGTTGACGACCGTTCCTTTGTTTCTCTTCTCGCCTCATTTGCGTATGTTAGCCACCATATATGCTTAGTCGCTGCTGCAACCTCACCACTTTACCCCTTCCTTTCCCTTTAAGCTTTGCTAGTCTTGATACCCATGGTAATGGGATTGCTGAGTCCTCGTGGCTCCTGATTACTACACCAACAGTTGCAGGTACAGGTTATGCGATGATCATGACGCCGAGAGCAATGTTTGCTTGTTTTGGAGTTCTTCTTCCGCTTCTTCTTCGATCAGGGATAGGTTCCAGGTCGGCAGCCTGGGCTAGCAGGGTGGATGTCGTTTGAGTTTTGTTTATGTTTCATCCGTAGTCGGATGTTGTTCTCATGTATTGTGATGTTGTATTCGTGTGGCATTGTATGCCTTATGCATGTATCCCCATCTATTATGTAATGTTGATGTAATGATATCCACCTTGCAAAAGCGTTTCAATATGCGGTTCTATCCTTGGTGGGACCTTCGAGTCTCTTTAGGATAGTATCGCATATTGGGCGTGTTCAAGTTGGTATCGAGCCTCGACCGACCTTAGGAGCCCCTTGATTGATCGTAGTTTGGCCGTTGTTGAGTCTAGAAGAAGACTGTTTTCGAGTCTAGTTATATCGGAGAGTAGGAATTTTTTTACTCCTCAGTCCCTTCGCCGCCTCGTAAGGAATCTTGACGTAGGTGTTTTGAACTACTCCTCTTCCCTTCAAATTTTTCTTTAGGATCACGCAGTTGGTTTTTCCGATCGTTGTTCCTCAGCTCTTTTCATCCGTGCATTTTCGTCAAGTTGACTCGAGTCTCTTCATCTTTGTGTTCAATCCTCAATTTTTTTCTTTTCCCACCCACCCACCCTTCTTCCTCTCGGAACCGAGTCCGTAATCGAGTATCCATCCTACTCGTATGAAGTCTTTGCTTTCTTTCCTCAATGATTTCAACCGTGTTTTTCTTCAAGATATTCGTCGGTTTCCCTTCCAAGTTGTCTTTGTTTTCCGCCTCCCACCCTCTTCTTCCCGGAGCCTGAGTCTGTTTCGAGCATCAATGTCATTCCTGTGGAGCCTCTTCAGGTTTTTCCTCAATTATTTCAACCGTGAATTCTCGCCTTGTTCGCCATTTTTCATCCCTTTCTTTTTCCGTGCACTCAATTCAAGTTTTTCGGTGTTGATCATATTCTTTCCTTGGATCAAGTGTTCTCCTTGCTCATTTGCCTCTCGCCATTCAATCATTCCGGAGTTCCGAAGACATCTCAGGAGATTCGTCTGTGTTCTAATCAATTCGAGGTTGTCACCTCATTCAAATATTCCAATTGTTCCGGTGCATCATCTATCTGTTCATCATCCCTTTCCAACGGTGTTTTTCTCTTCAGTGAGCCCTAACCCATGTGTCTTTTCCTGTGATCTTACCTCGACTCTTCTAATCCCCACGGAGTTTTTCGCAATTCTTTTCATTTGTGACGAAGAATGGATTCCATCACCACATGCCTTCTCCAAGATCGCTTAATTCTTTTCATCTTTGGGTAAACCCTTCCTCTTATCATTCTCCGGAGTACCTCAGTAATTTTGGTGGTGTTTTCGTCATCATTTGAAGACCAAGTAGATTTTCTCTTAAATCTTGTCCGTTTCCCGGAGATTCATGGTGCTAGCTCGATGTTATCCTATCTAATTGTTTCCAGTCATGCAAATTCTATTCATCCATCCGAGTATGTCAGAGTTGTTTTTCCATTTCTTTTCACCGGAGGCCATCATTCCGCTTATCGTTCTCTATTTATCCGGTGCTTCGCTCGAGTGTTCGTTAATTAGCTCATTGTCTCTTCGTTGTTTTGCATCTAAATCCCCTCTAGCATATTGGTTCTTCTAATTCTTCCCGTGATTCATTCTCTTCGTCAGCATTTCAATTCTTACGGTGATTCGCTCAAGATTCTTTTCCTTGTTTATCATATTAATCCATTCGTTCTTTTCAATCCTACCGTGGTTCATGAAGACCTTCTCAAGTTTATGTTATGTCACTTCTCAATCTCTTTTCAAGAAGAATAAGTAATATGCAAAATCAATTGCTTGTCATCAATTTAATTTGATGAAGGATAAGCATACAATAAATCTTATTCTTATTTCATCCAAGTGAGTAATCCCTTCCTTCAGAATTTGTTCTTGATGAATAAATTCTAGATCCAAGTGTTTCATCTTTTCTTTTCCGGAGTTCAGAAATTTCCTCGGCCATCTCGTCGGAACCTCCATCTAAATCACCGCAAGGCTCATCTTATTCTTTCTTCCTTCATTCTATCTCATCATATTTTTGTCACCGGAGTTCTTCATGGTGGTTCTTCATGATTTAATTCATTCATCAAGTGTTCATCAAGATTTTGTTGGTGGAGCTCAAGTATCTTTCCTTCTTGCTTTCGAAGTGCAATTAAATCTCCGTATTCTTTTGAAGCGGAGTTTTGCATTTCTTCGCTCTTCTCAGCTATTTAATCTTTTCTCGCTTGTGGTTGGTTATCACCTCATAATTTCGAGAGGTTATCCATAAATCCACAACAATCTTATTCTTTTCGTTGGTGATTTTTTCAACAACTCCGCTCAATCCTTCCTTCTAAGTTCTTTTCATTCTATTCTTCCAATTCTTCCGGAGGTATTATGTTGCTTATGTCGTCAAGTGTCATTCCATCTTGTGTAGTTCGTGTTCTATTCTTTCCTTGTTCAACCGGAGTGCTGCCTAAATTCTTTCGGTTTTATTCGCTTCTTATCTTGTTCTAACCGGAGGGCTTTGAGTCTATCTGATTCCGTGAGCTTTCAATTCTCGCCATTCTCGCTGCTCCTCTCTTTTCTCGAGTGCTCTCGATTCTTTGCTTCTTATCTTGAGTTCTTGTTTCACCTCATCATTTTCCCTTCCGTCTCGGTCCTAAGATCTCGGACGAGACCTCTTGTTAGTGGAGGAGTGTTGTAATGCCCCGGATCCGATGTGCTAGGTGTCTTCCAGCTTATTCGCCATCGTTGCCATGTCATTTCGTGTTGCACTTTGCCATGTCATCATCTGCATTTCATATCATGTCATCATGTGCATCTCATTTTGCATACGTGTTCGCCTCATGCATCCGAGCATTTTCCCCGTTGTCCGCTTTTGCAATCCGCACTCCTATGTCTCCCGCGCGCCTTTTGCCTCTTTTCGTGTGTGGGTGTTAAACGTTCTCGAATGGACCGAGGTTTGTCAAGCGGCCTTGGTATAGCACCGTAGACCACCTGTCAAGTTTCGTGTCATTTGGAGGTCGCTTGATACTCCAACGGTTAACCGGTAACCGCAAAGCCCCCTCTCTTTGCAGCCCAACACCCTTCCAAAGTGGCCCAAAACCCATCCTAACCCCTCCATGCTCTCGGTCATCCGATCACGATCGCAAGGGTCAAAACCGCCCTCATTTGGACTCTCCTAGCTCCCTAACCTATAAATAAGTGCCTCCTCCATTTTCGCGGATGAATCCCTCAAACCCTAGCCTTCTTCTTCCTCCATGCGGCGGACGCGTCTGCGTTCCGCGGACACGACCGCCCGCCGCCTCCTTAGCTCTCTCCTCGCGCCCACGGGCCTCGCTGCCTCCTCCGCTGCCCTTGCTGCCCATCGCTGGGCCCTCCCTGCCAGGGACGCCTTGCCCGCTTCGCCCTGGCCGTCACAGGCAGCCTGGCTGGCGCCGCTTCGAAGGCCAGACGCCCGGCCACCCCCGCCAGTCCCCGGTCCTCTGCCTACTCAGGCCTGGCCTCCGCCGGGCGCCGCCTCCGCCAAGGCCTCCGAGCCTCCACCGTCCCCTCCCCGGCTGCTTCCCGCTGGATCGGCGAGATCCGGGAGGAGGTCTCTCGGCCCTTCCTCTTCGCTCTCGTGAGATCCATTTAAGGTTGACTTTACCCTCCAAAATTCGTCTAAGTCCCCAGTTTTGTAATTTTCATGCCATATTCATCATGCCGATCTCTGCATCCGTGAGGTTCGTTTTGTGCGTGTAATATATCAAATTGTTCGTCTCGACGAGTACTTCATTTAATTCCATTGCATCATGTTCATTTGAGCTCATCTTGATGCCTGAATCTTTGTTGCAAGAGTGCTATATGATGTTAATCTGCTGAAACTGTTATAACTTCATGTTTTGTCATTTTTGTTGCATTTGATGTGTGCATCCTATGAGCATGAGCTCTACATGTGTTTTGAGCTATGCCATGCCATCTTTACAGGGGTGCTATCCATGTATTTTTGTGATTCCTGTAGTGAGTGCATCAAGCTTGTTAAGTAGGGTACTTGTTGTTGCTGTTTTGCATGTCTGAATCTGCTATATCATGATGCTATGTTAACCTGCTGCTACAAGTCATTCTATGCATAATCTGGAGATGTTCACTAAGGATGTTTTGTTATAAATGTCTTGCTCTATTCATCCATGCCTTTTGTTGCAATTATAGTCTGCTGTAACTTGTTGTTATCTTGCTCCAAAGTTGCTAAATAATGTTGCTACCAGCCTGTTAACATTAAGTGCAATGTTGCCATGATTGTTGTTAGTGAACCATGCACCCTATGAACTTTCTATTGCCATGCTTAGCTTCATAATCATGTCTTATTGCTGTTGGTTGCCTTTCCATGCCATGTATTGCTCTGTGGTGAGTGGTTCAAGCTAACCAACATGTCTACTTATTGTTGTTCCTGCCATGTATGAATCTGTAATATAACTTGTCATGTTTACATGGGTGCCATCATATCTTCTGATCCTTTTTGGCTTATGGTCAGTAAGGGACTTTTGTTCTATGCAATTAGTAGGTTCATTCCATGCCTTTTTGTGCCATGATAAGTTCCTCTAGCATGTTGTTTGATAGCTCTAAACATTGCAACCTGATGTTATTTCCTGATAAGTCTGAAACTGTTATTATTTGCAATCTTTCCATGTGTGTTTGAGCATGTTCTAGTGATTTCTGGAGATAGCTCAGTGTTCATGTTTTGTAATGCTTTACATGTACATCGTGTCCATGCCTTTTGTTCTCATGTTAAGATGCTGTAGCTTGTTGTTTCTGTGCTTTCAATATGCCTAGTTGTTGTTTTGGACAGCTTGTCCTTTAAACTTGTTTCATGTGTATGTGTTGAACCGTTGTTCGCTTTTGAGTGTGCTCTATATGAAACTTGCTTGATTTTGCATGTAGTTTCATATTATCATGTTGCATCCTTGTTTTGAGGTGTTTGCTTGATGTTTGTATACATTTTGCATCAATGCCATGCTTATCTTGTTTTGCTCATATCTTCTAGGCCGTAGTCTCAATTAAATGAACTTTATATGTAACTTGACTAGAATTTCGTGTAGATTCTCGTGGTGCATCTTAACTTGCTATTTAACAACTTTAACATAAGGTTTATTCAGATCTGGACCAATTTCGAAATTTGCATATGAGGACTTACCGGAATTGTTATGTGTTGTTCCCGGCCTCATTTAAACTTGCTTTGATGTGTTGCTCTTGTTTGCATCATCTCTTGCCATGAGTAGCTTCATGTAGTCTTGTCATGCATCATACTTGTTGTGCATCATGTCTTGTTCATGTGTGGGGTTTTTACCTTGTTGTGTGCTTCTTCTCGATAGTTCCTGCTTGCCAGATCGTGAGGATTCGCTCGCTCACGCTTGGTTCGCCTTCGTGGCTTCATCTTCTTCATGGACTCGTTCTTCTTCCTTGCGGGATTTCAGGCAAGATGACCGCTACCCTTGATCTCACTACTATCATTGCTATGCTAGTTGCTTCGTTCTATCGCTATGCTGCGCTACCTATTACCTGCTTATCAAGTCATCCCAAATTGCCATGTCACCTCTAACCTTTGACACCTTTTCCTAGCAAACCATTGTTTGGCTATGTTACCGCTTTGCTTAGCTCCCTCTTATAGCGCTGCTAGTTGCGGTGAAGATGTAGATTGCTCCATGGTGAACAGGATTATGTTGGGATATCACAATATCTCTTATATTATTAATGCATCTATATACTTGGTAAAGGGTGGAAGGCTCGCCTTATGCCTGGTGTTTTGTTCCACTCTTGCCGCCTCTAGTTTCCGTCATATCGGTATTATGTTCCCGGATTTTGCGTCCCTAACGCGGTTGGGTGATTTATGGGACCCCTTGACAGTTCGCTTTGATTAAGACTCCTCCAAAGAAGGCCCAACATTGGTTTTACCATTTGCCTCACCTAGCCCTTTTTTCCTTGGGTTTCGGAGCCCAAGGGTCATCTTATTTTACCCCCGGCCAGTGCTCGTCGTGAGTGTTGGTCCAAACCGTCGACCGCCGGTGGTACCAGGCAACTCTGGGTTCGCCTATCGGAAGTTTGGACAATCCGTGTGCCCGAGACGAGATATGTGCAGCTCCTATCAGGATTTGTCGGCACATCCGGGCGGCTTTGCTGGTCTTGTTTTATTATCGTCGAAATTTCTTGTAGCCGGATTCCGAGACTGGTCGGGTCTTCCGGGAGAAGGAATATCCTTCGTTGATCGCGAGAGCTTATCATGGGCTAAGTTGGGACACCCTGCAGGGTATAAACTTCGAGAGCCGTGTCTGCGGTTATGTGGCAGATGGGAATTTGTTAATATCCAGTTGTAGTAAACTTGAAGCAAACTCTTCTAAAATACACCAACCGTAGCGAATCGTGAGTGTCTCTTTTCGGGTTGATCGAGAGGAGAACACGGTTCTGGGTTATGTCCGACGTAAGTAGGAGTTCAGGATCACTTCTTGATCATTACTAGTTGACGACCGTTCCTTTGTTTCTCTTCTCGCCTCATTTGCGTATGTTAGCCACCATCTATGCTTAGTCGCTCTTGCAACCTCACCACTTTACCCCTTCCTTTCCCTTTAAGCTTTGCTAGTCTTGATACCCATGGTAATGGGATTGTTGAGTCCTCGTGGCTCTGATTACTACACCAACATTGCAGGTACAGGTTATGCGATGATCATGACGCGAGAGCGATGTTTGCTTGTTTTGGAGTTCTTCTTCCGCTTCTTCTTCGATCGGGGATAGGTTCCAGGTCGGCAGCCTGGGCTAGGTGGTGGATGTCGTTTGAGTTTCTGCTTATGTTTCATCCGTAGTCGGATGTTGTTCTCATGTATTGTGATGTTGTATTCGTGTGGCATTGTATGCCTTATGCATGTATCCCCATCTATTATGTAATGTTGATGTAATGATATCCACCTTGCAAAAGCGTTTCAATATGCGGTTCTATCCTTGGTGGGACCTTCGAGTCTCTTTAGGATAGTATCGCATATTGGGCGTGACAGGAAGCGAGCGTGGCGGATAAGTCTGAGGAAGAGAGGAGGAAATGAGAACGCACTGTTCAAAAACCCCCGTCTGGCGTCTTATATGAGGTTACTTCCGAGTGACTGACTTGTAGGCCCGGCGATCCTGTCAAATCCAAGCGATCGAGACGCGCGCGATACGTGGCGAAAAAGGTGGGCGGAGATCGAGGCGCCCCTGCCTTATCCCATCCGACATCTGCGGCCTCCTCCGCCCTGCAAGGCTTCCCAAATCGAATCCCCGTGAAATCCATGAGCTGCGTAACAACTCATCGACGGAAGATCTCCTCCACTCATCACTCGAAACTCTCCAAGTAAAGAAACTCACTCGACGGATACAAAGAATGAATCAAGGCGATCAAAAAGAAGTTGGTGCCGTCACCTAAGTTCATTGATCCGAGCAAGATATACTCAGAGTACGAAAATGGGCCGGAAGTGTGTTCAACTCCTTCCCCACTCAAACCTCGATCCATTCGGGGGCTAATGATGAAGCTATGTACCTAGGGTAGGGTCATGGACCTATCCTAGATACCCTCTCTAAGGACATCTCTAGAGGAAACCACCTTTCAATCGACTCAGAAGTGTTCCACTCGATGCACTCAAGACACTCGACCATGAAGACAACCACTCGACCATGAAGCCAACCACTGACAGACAGCGGAGATCTAAAGTCACTATGCACGCTAACGGTCGGTCATTAACTAGCCTTTATGGTCATCATAGCACTTTATTTGAGGCGCTACCAAGAACGCCCGACCTTAATGTACCTTAAACCTCGTGATAATCGAGGGCGGAGGG
>JAHIAM010000995.1:0-28562 GCA_021605205.1 Aegilops longissima
GGTTAACCGTTGGAGTATCAAACGACCTCCAAATGATCGAAACTTGACAGGCGGTCTACGGTGCTATACCAAGGCCGCTTGGCAAACCTCGGGCCATTCGAGACCGTTTAACACCCGCACACGAAAAAAGAGGCAAAAGGGGCGGCAGGAGACATAGGGTCGGGATTGCAAAAGCGGACAACGGGGAAAATGCTGGGATGCATGAGGCAGAACATGTATGCAAATGAAATGCACATGATGACATGGCAAAGTGCAACACATAAACCAAATGACATAGCAATGGCAATGAATAATGGCGAACACAGGCGCGCGAGATCCGAGGCGTTACTGCCTTTGGCGGTGCTTTCGTTGTCGAGCGAAAGCAGAACCAGACACAAGTTCCCCTTAAAAACCAGTTTACTACGTGTCCACTGTCCTCCTCCATGCAAGTCACGGTATCCGCATTATCAAAAGATAAGCGTCTGCGCAGTGTTTATAGCATCCGGAAGCTGCGACACTACTTTCAAGAGTGTTCGATAACGGTAGCCTCGAAGTACCTCTTAACGACATTATAAACAACCCTGCGCGACGGGCGGATTGCCAAATGGGCCATTGAGCTCCTCCGTTCGACATAACCTATAAGCCACGGCGAGCTATTAAATGCGCAAGTTTTGGTGAATTTAAATGCGCAAATGGACTGAAGCGAACTCCCTAAAATCTGACACATATTCCAAGCTGGATCATGCACTTGACGGCTCCAAAATGTTGGCTGGCACAGGGGCTGGCGTCGTTACAGCGTCCCCAACAGGAGATACTGATTCATCGTACTCAGATAATGTATCTGGACTCCAACAACGCATAGCGAATCTGAGGCCCTTCTACATGGTCTCCGGATGGCGGTATCCATGGGCATTCAACGCCTAGAGGTGGCGAGGATTGAACCTCGCGATATCCCAAATAAATGGAGACTTTGATGCAAAGATCCTAAAATAGCAGCTTATCGCAGCGCCGTCCTAAAAATGTCAGCTTTCGGTTGAAGGGCTCGAATTTCACCATATAGCTCGGAAAACAATCAGGCAGCGGAGCGTCTTGTACGCATTGCCGCTAAGCGATGCCGTCCCCCAATATCTTCTTAGAGAGGCTATTCAAGCCATCCGTTATTATGGGAAGAAGTCGGAAATAACATCCGGACCCAACGCCTGTGCCCGAGCACGAACATTACGACACAATTGGAGGCTCACGCCAATGAAGTAACATCTTCAGCCCACATAATAATGGCAGTCATTGCCTCGTGGATGGAACCATTCCGAGCCTACCTAACCGGTGCAGGAACTCCAGGAGACCAAAAGCGAGGCACGCTACATAGTCTCGGCGATCTAAAGCCTATAAAGTCCATGAGGGAGAGCTTTATAAGAAAAAGCACCACGGAGTCCTTCAAAGGTGTATCTCCGAGAAGAGGAAGGCGGAATCTTACAGCTGAAATTCACGCCCGGACTCGGCGGGCACCCTTGTAACAGCCGGCCCTTGTAAGCAAGGCCTTCCGTTACAGATTTTATTGGCCCGGCCAGCCAGGCGAGATGCTCATGACTTAGTCCAACGATCGTCGGTTGCCAGCTCTTTGCTAATCAAAGCCACATGCCACCCATCGCCCTCAAACTATACCCATCACTGGCCCTTGGCGATGCAGGGCTTGACATGGTTGGACCCTTAAAGGAGGAACCCACAAGCAAAAATACCTCTGGTCACGGTGGATAAATTCACCAAATGGATAGAGGCCAAGCACATTAAGGCGGCGAATCCGGACGATGATAGACTTCATATCGAGTTTGTACACCATTACAGCGTCCCCACAGCATCATCAGCTGATGGCCACGAACTTCACGGCGGCGAGGTCAAACTCTGCAATGCAAAAACATGGGCATCAAGCTCGAATATGCTTGATCTATCACCCTCAAACTAACGGTCAAGTCAGCCGAGCAAATGGTCTAATCATGGCATCAAACCCAGATTAGTCACGGTCCCTTAAGGAATCTAACCGCATTTGGGTAGAGAACTCGACTCCGTACTCTGGGGGCTGCGGACCATGCGAATCGCACCACGGATTCACACCATTACTTTATGGTATCTCGGCGCGAAGCAGTTCGCCTGCGACATAATTCATGACTCACCTCGCGTGCGAATATACGAAGAAAGAAGCGAGCTTTCGATCGGTAGGACAGTTTGGGCGCCTTGGAGGGGCGTGGCGTGGCAAAAAGCCCGTTCCATTCTATCAACAATGAGCTCGAAGATATCAAAGCGATACACGACCAAAACTTACAATGTTGGCGAGTTAGTTCTCGCTTTGCGGACAAGAAAAAGGACAAACTCAAGCCAAAATGGGAAGGTCCCTTTATTATTGACCAAGTCACGGCGGTGGGCGTACCGTCTGCGAGATGCATCGGATAACGACTCGAGCCGAACCCATGGAGCATAGCCCGTCTCGAAGATTCTATGCCTAAGCGCGGATCTAGAGTTAGTCTCCTTCCTATGTCTATTTTACACATTAGGTGTCTTATATTTCTCTCCTTCTCCCTCGCTTTTCTCTTATAGCCTTTAAAGGCTCGTTAGTGCATTAATTACGCACACTTGATAGCTATCGCGCTCATTATACACAGGGGCTTCTTTAACGAGAAGCTTATTTATCTGGGCTTCATGCCCAACACATATCATCACTTCCGCATGTACCTTTTATTTGCCATTATATGCATCGATGTGACTTAAGTTTTGGCCAAGCTGGGTTATGCGGCTCTGTGCTTATCCCTACATTTCCCGATTGTTCGGCTAGGCGGTAAAGGAGCACCTACATGATTATTCTTGCCGGGTCGACGGATGTGTACCTCGAGTAGGGTGAAGAAAGCTAAGCGTTCTTAAGGGAATATTGATTGGTGAACTAAAGATGATTTCTCCTATTTATTTATCTTCCCCGAAGCTTTTACCTTTTTCATGCAGTCATTACATGCACTTTAGGGCATGCCTCCCGAGAAAGGAACCCCTAACGGAACTATTCTCTCCCGGAAGATGTTTCTTACTAACCATGTAATATAACATAACTAGTTGGGCACTTATGCATTTCAAGCACTAATGACCCCTCGCCTGGTCTCCACGCATGCCCGGTTCTTACATAACCGCGAGGGTATTCGGATTTACTCGAGGACAATACCGAGGTTGAAGCAAAAAAAGGTCCGCCATGACAAGCGATCTACAATCCGGCTAAAAGGCATTTTACATGTCATCTTAAATTACATAGTCAATTTGGTAGTGTATTCCTCCTCAATACCATCTAATAGGCTGTCTAGTTTACAGTATCCTGTTAGGGAATACTTTGCGGCCAATTCTACTTGGCACGTACACTAACTCAGGGGATCTCCTTCCCGCCGACCCCACGAGTCCGACCTCGTACGATGGTTTGGGTCAGCCTTAGTGTACAGCGTCTTCACCATGGCCCGAGCCTCCTGGCGCCTTGTAATGATGAAGCGATATCTTCCATAATCGGAGCGCCACAGCGCTCCTTAACCTCTCTGCAAGCTCTCCAAGGCCTTGAGGCGAGGGAGGCAGAGATGGCTACTAAGGCACAGCGGCGCCTTTCATCACCTGCCGAACTTCGTTAAATGCAGTTATAAAACTTCGGAAGAAGGTCACCCCATAGAAGCGGGCATTTCCTCTGCGGGGCCGACACTGTGAGCATACTACTGAGACATAACTCACATTAGTCGACTTCCTCGCCGAACTCTTTTTCAAAGTTCATTCAAGCACTTACTAAAAATGCAGCGTCGAAGCCGTTGATTCTCCTTCACAGGTCCGGCAATTTGAGCACGAACAATCCTTTAGTTCCTCACCTAGCTGGGTGTTGGCATCTTGGAATTATTCTTCTCTGCCTCACCCTTGTAAACTGCCTCTCTACTTGACCTTTAACTTGGCGCAAAAGAGTTGTTGCATTGGATCTACTCCGGTGCCATCTGCAATGATATTGTCAGTTACACACGCCGCACTTCACAACATAGTTATCTTTGAGAGCGTATACTACGGATGGGTCTCTCCTTGGCCTCCCACACTGGCAGCTAGTCTTTGGCCTCAAGTTGGGCTTTGCACTCTTCAGGCTCTTGGGACAGTTGGGTATTCTTTTTGTAAGATCCTGCATGACAAATGATCCTTAAATCAGTTATTCTCATTGTTTCAAGTCTCAAGAGCTCTTGGCATATATAACCATCAAATTTTCTCACCGTATGTCTTTCACACTCTTGCTTTCGGTGGCTCTGGCTAGACCATTTGAGCAACGCAGTCGCATCTCCCGAGTTGAAGGCATCCAATGCCTCTTGGGAGAAACATGTCGTCAGAAAGAAGCTGTCCGTGACAGCTGTGATTCATAGCACTCTCCACCTCGGAATGTGGCGGACGAGTGCATCGGCATCCTCTATCGGAGGCGTCGGCCTTGCGCCTACGTGTTTACCTCAACGCACGGACACAGCTTTGGAGCACGGCTGGTGGAGGCTCGATTGGCAACCTCTCTGGATATAGTCAGGGCGCTCTTTCTCTGAAGAAAACCGGCGTTAATATCTGCTTCGGGAATAAAACACAGGTATAAGATGGCCGCCATATCTTTGTTGGCCGCGTCTCAATCCGGACCACACTTCTTTTCAGCCTTTTGGGCCTTGCTGCCTTGTTGGCTAGTGTAGCGACCAGACCGAATGGATCAAGTCTGCGTGCTCAGATGTCATCCCTGGATCGTAATCTGACACCACACAGTACTTGAAAGGATTTATAGCAGGTAGCAATCACACACTTATTACATCGTTGTCCACAAGGAACTTATTACAATAATATGGCTTAAGGCCATCTAATAATAACAATGGAAGGCTTGGAAGATAAGTGAGTCCATCAACTCCGCCGGCATCAGAGTATAGAACCACGACCTAACACCTTACTGCGTAAATGCAGAAAATGCTGCGTGAAAGTTGCAGCTCAACAGGTGAGCACATGGAATATCTGGCAATGTAACACATAGAAACAATGAAAGAATAAGCCTATATACTACATGCATATATGGCTGGTGGTAAAAGCTCTCTGTTACATTTTTGCATAAAGCTAGTTTTCCCTACAACAAAGGAATAATTTTATTTAACTATCATGGTGGTTGTTAAACATTGAGAATGGTTGACAGCATCCTCAATCCCAATTAAAAGTACTCATCAAAACCCAATAACATTTATTAGAAGTAACATGTTGAGATTCACATGATATTCAATTACGAGATACTCAAACGTCCATAACCGGGGACCACGGCTAATCATGATTAGTTTATACACTCTGCGAGAGGTTTGCACTTTTCCCCACAAGACTCGATCGCCTCCGCTTGGTTCTACTTTTACATGGTGTTTGAGAAAGCGGATGGCGAGACATAGTCTTTGAAGCGCTAGCACCTTACATGTGGGTGAACCGTACCAACCTACATCCCCTACATCAGCTAGCCTACGTAAGAGTTACGCACAACTTAGTCAACTTCATGAGAGCCCATAATTGGCTTGTGGCTGCTAGGAAGTTTCAGTTTAAATAATCTTGTGATCCCTTAGAGCACAGGGTGGCGGTCCGAAGAAATACTGGCAAGTCTCGATAGAAACCGGTGCCTCAATCCACCCGGATGTGTGTTTAGTTTGCCACCTTAGATAAACCATTAATTAACAATCTCACATCTGTCATGGATATTCACTCACCCAATCCCGTCTACTAGCATAGCATGGCATAAAGCAAGCGTAGAAGTGACTCCCAAGGTTTCATAAGTAAAAAGCAGTTAATAGGTACTACCTCGGTCTACTTCCCAATCCCACAATTTAATTAGATCCTAAACATGCAAGTGTTTGAAGGTTTGATCTAATGCAATAAAACTGGGTAGTAGAAAAGGTATGATCAAGTGTTACTTGCCTAGCGATGATCCATGAGACCTAGAGATTGAGTAACAAGCGGGCGCACTCCGGGTGATCTACTTTGAGACAAACAACAAGCATACAATAAGTACTCATCTAATGCAGGGAAAATCTCAAATAAAAGATCTAACCAGAAAGTTCAACAAGAACCCTGGTTGCAAAAAGAATCGAATCAAATAAAGCATCGAAAGAAGAAAATCGAGAAAACGACTCGGTTTTAGCAATCTGAAACTAGGTCAAAATTTTACGATAGCAAAACTTTGTTTAAGTAGAGTTAGTCGAACGGCGGTTTCATAATGAAACTCCGAGGCGCTTGAATCACCTGATTCCGATAAGCGGCGAGAAAATAAGCAGATTTGAAAATCGAATCGAAATCGAAATCGAGAAAATAGCAGATTAAATCCGATTAAAAGAAAAAACGACAGCGAGCAGTTAAGCGGCGGACGTTCGTTAACAGATCTAATCCGGCGAACACGTTCATTGAAGCGAGCGAACGGGTGGTGGCGTTCACTAAATAATAAAACCAAAAAAAACCAATCTAGGGTTTTTTAAAAACCGAACAACGAAAAAAATGGATCGGTTTTTAAAAAGAAAAAACGGATCGAGGTGGTGGTGGCGGCGACTACCTCCAGTGGATGCCGGCAGAGCTCAGCCTCCGTGAAATCGGCCAGGTCGGCCGTGGTGGCCGGCGTGGTGTGGTCCGTGAGGTCGAGCGATCGGTGAGCGATGGCCAGGCGGCTTCAGGTCAGGTGGTGGCCCAGGTGGAGGAAGGAGGAGGAGCTCGGTTAAATAGGATGGGGGTGCTGCCTTGGGGAGGGGCAAGCCAGGGGGAGGAAGTCCTCCTCGGACTACATGCGGTGTGTGTGGCGTGGCCTGTGGTATGTGAGGAAGAAATGGGCAGCGTGACTTGGTGGCATGGGCCCTTAGCCCAGTATGGCGTTTTTTAAAACAAAACTAAGCAATTTAAAATAAAACCAAGCGAACTCCAAATTAAATAAAATTAATTTTCCACGACTCCTAAAATGAGTGAACAAAAGAACTTTAAAAGCAGGGCAAAAATGCTGTCGGGACCCGATCCTAAGTCACACCGATCTAGCATGTAACACATCATATCACTTTGCGGCCTCACGCCGCGGTATTCCCACAGGTGTCGCCTTACCATGGCGGGACCGTTTGCGTCTTTTGGCTCACGTATATGATAGTGTCGCTAGCATCCATATGACAAAGAACCGGGCCGACATGGCTGATCGTGAACCAAGCGGCGCTAACCCATGGGGACAGGCATACATGAATCACATCGAGCATGTCGGTCATCAGCGTATATATTGGGCTGTAGCTTTGGGCTATGAGGACTCCGGTATCCCGGGCTGTAGCAGGCTAAGCAGGACTCGAATAACACGCGTGACATTTCCCGAAGGACAGACATAAGAGCAAGTGAAACACATGCCGGCCGATCAAGTGTCCAAGCGGTAGTCTTTGGGCTAGCGAGACTCGGTGAACCGGGCTGTAGCGGACTACTATCGCTCGGAAGCACGAGACTACATTTCCCCATATGAGAGGCTGCCAAGGATAAACAACTAGTTTGTCGGATCCACACATACCAAGCATTTCAAACATACACACATTATGCTCAATATGTGTAGATACAACATGGCATCACAACATAACTCTCGACTCAAATATTATTCATTAGGCTCAGGAGGCGAGATATTACAAACATGGGTCTCATGACCCAACACTCGAAACATACAAGTCAAAGCACAAGCGGAAGCTAAACATATAAGATGGAGACAACTATAAATGAAAAAGGCTGAGAAGCGACTATCTACCGAGATCTGCCGAGGCACAAGATCGTGGCTGAGGTAACAAGCTAAGCGTCGAAGTCCACGTGGAACTACTAGCGAGGCGGCGTCTCTCGCAAAACATAAAATAAGCAAGCGTGAGTACAATTGTACTCAGCAAGACTTACATCAGAACTAACTACATATGCATCATTATCAAAAGGGGTGGTGGAGTTTGGTGCAGCAAGCCAGCTTTGACTCGGTGGCTATCTGAACTACATTGCAAGTAACTCTTTTGAGGTGGCGCACACGAGTCCACATATTCACCATATCAATACACCACTATGGACCGCTCCCGTCTCCCTCGAGAGCGCCATCCATAGCACTCACGCTTATCTTGCGCATTTTAGAGTATCCACTTTCACTTGTCTATGAACTGATATAGGCAACCGAAGTCCTTTTCGTGGACACGGCTATTGAATAGATCATATTAAACCTGCGGGGTGTACTTCTTCACGCTCTCACCACTTACCGCCGTTTACCGACATGTACTCGGCAACCTTCAGCGGAAGCCCAGCGTGGGTGTCGGCCACGGCCTACCTAAACACTCAAGTCCCTAGTCGGGTTTATCGCCTATTCGGGTTCCATCCATGAGAGTCGGCCGAGGTTTCCCATACAGCCCGAGCGATGTGTGCGGGGTTCCCGAGATACCAAGCGGGCACTTTCGGTTTGCAGACCCACAGTGCCTACCGCAACACAACCCACCCCTAAGGTCAGCGTTGCGTGCGGCCCCTGACATGCTACAAACACGAAACTACTTGCAACTCCGGATGAGGACAAGGGTGGTTAAGAAGCCGAGAGGTCAATTAAGGATCCCAATGCGTGGTAATAACTGTTTCATGGATCACAAACACAGAACTCAGTTCGAGGGCGGTTTCAATGAGACAACCCACCATGTACTCCTACATGGCCTCTCACGCTACCTTTACCAAATCGTGTTCACACTTAGCTCACACACAATAGGACATGTTCATAACAATTCCAATTCATTCCCGATGAATCGGACCGACTCAACTCTAAGCGATGGCAGGCATGACAAACAAGCATAAATGAGTAGGCACAACATGGCTCAAACAATTCCTACTCATGCTAGTGGGTTTCATCTAATTCTTGTGGAATGACAGGTCATGCAAAGGATCAAGGGGTTCAGCTACATGACAAGTAACACATGAGTCGTTGTTGTCCTAATGCAGTAAAATAGAGCGAGGCGAGAGAGTGGGATTATATCGGAATGAACAAGGGGTTTTGCTTGCACAGCATACGAAGATAATATAGTTCTTCATCGGTGTCATCGAACTCATCGTCGGTACATCGTCTCTGAGAGGGACAAACAAGCAAACAAGAAAGAACACAATCAATGCAATGCACATATATGATGCATGATCATGTTAAGGAACTGAATTCACCTAATGCAATAATAATCCAAGTTAGTTGAAGTGGAATTCAAACAAGGTTGAACTCCAACTCAAATGCTATTTCATAAATTACCTAATCATGATTCATCCTATTCAGTGAGGTTAACTTGTTCAAACATGCATGATCATGGCATAAACAGATTCTTCATATTTTTCTGATCATTTTCATATATAAATTATTTCCATCCGAGTTACGGTTGAATTTCTATGATTTTTGAAGTTTAGGGCATTTTGAAATTTCTGAATTAAAATAAATCGAGAAATCATTATTGCGTCGGCATGACATGAGCGTGTGGCGTCGCAAGTCAAAGCGCCAGGTCCAGTCAAACTGTGCGTGGGACCCGCCGTCGTCGATTAACGAGGCGAGGGGCGAGGCTGACTAGTGGGTCGGGTCAGCGATGGCGTGGCAAAGTCAATCTTGAGGCGGGCCCCTGAGATTAGTACTAATCTAACGGAGAAATTAAACTAATTAATCGAGCCTTTGGGGCCCACATGTCAAAGAAGGAGGGGGTTAATTAGTGCTAACAAGATATTACGTCGGCACTTGCGGAATCTACGGCGGTGACCTCAAACATGGCGGAGTTCACTCGGGAACTTCGCGAGTCAGGCGGATCGATCGCCGAGGCACCAGTGGATAGCCGTGCCCATGCGCACCAGGGAGGCTAACGGGAGGTGCGGGGTGGCGGAGACAACGGCGGCCCGCAGTCTGGCTGGCGGCGGAGCTCGGGCACCTCGGGTTGGCGTTATGAAACGGCGAGCGCGGATGGTGCGGTCGACTCCTAAACGTCTTGACGCAGTGGTACGCTCAATTGCGACTTGGCGGCTGTGGCCCAGCTCACGCCATGGCGGTGGCGAGATGTTTGGTCAGGTTGGGGATCGGGCTAGAAGGGGCGAGCAGCGTCGGCAGGAGAGAGGAGGCGGCGAGGAGCTCACATGAGTTCCTTGAGGGTGGTCCTTGGGCTCGGGGAGGCCGGAGCAATGAGGCGATGGAGAATCTCCAGCGACCGAGGGATGAAAAGGTCGGGAGGTGCTTGAGCGTCTGGCGGTAGCGGCTCGGTGGGAGGAAGAGGATGGCGTGGCGGGGCTTGGGGGGCATGTCGGGGAGGAGAGGGGGTGGCGGTGGCAGTGCAGTGGCGATCGGCGTCGTGCGGCGTTCGGTGGCGTCGTGGGAGAGAGAGCGGAGGAGGAGATGGTCAGGAGAGGAAGAGGGCGAGGGGTTCGGGGAGGCGTGGCGTCTCCGGAGGCGTCGAGGAGCCGGGCAGGCTTGGGAGGAGGAGGTGGCGAGCTCGGTCGATCGCCGTGTCCCTCCTCGCCCTCTTGGCGAGAGGTAGGCGGCAATGGTGTGGCGGTTGGTGGGCTGGGCCTGGCTGGGCAGCCAGCGAGAAGGGGGAGGTGGGGCGGTGGGGCTGGGGCAGTAAGCGCTGGTTCTCTCTCTCTCTTTTTATTTACATTTTCTATTTTCTGTTTTGTTTTAGTTTAGTAAAATACTAAACCATTTAAATAAATCCTGAAAATAATTGTGGGCATTAACTGAATTATTACAGAGGCCCTTAACTATTTTCAGAATTGTTGGAGCATTTAAAAATATTAATAGTATTTAAATGCCCCAATTCAAATACAATATGGTTTATTCAAAATCCAAAATGCCTTGGAAAATATCCATCACCTCTGGATATGGTTTTCACCCTTTTCCATTAATCATGAATATTTTTGCAAACCAATTTGGGTTTTGAAAATATTTTGAATTTGAACCTATTTGAATTGCTTTAGTGCTAGGGCTTGATCATCCCCATTTCAAATTTCATGGAAATTAAACATGATGCATGGATGCAATGCTACTAGTTACAAGCAAGCTCTAGGGCTGTGACAACTCACCCCCACTAAACAAGAATCTGCCCGAGATTCAAGGCGTGAGTAAGAGGAAAAGAAGTCACGAACTATCACAATCTTCATGATCCATTTGCCTTTCTCGAAGATGTTGATTCACTCCATCATCTTGGTCTTGGCGTCTTGCTTTGAGATCTTTACCCGACACGACAACGAGAAGAAGGAAAACCCTACATGATTGATCTTCTCGAAGATCAAGTAAACATGATCGACTCACGGTGAGGCGGTGACACATCTCGAGTTGAGACACAAAACACATCGAGAGGATGGAAGAACAACAACGGGGTTTGATTGGTGGCAACAATTCCACGCTTAGGGAGATGGTGGATGGTGTCAAGGTGGCGAAGAAATATTTACCATGATCCGTAACGGACACCTCGAGAAAGGTGGCCAAGAACTATTCCTTAAGTGGCAAAAAGAATTACTTTTGATCCATAGATCATTGGAACTCTTTATACCAGCCTAAAGGCAATCATAGCGATCATTTGGTGGAATGCAAGGAATGGTACACCGGACTAGAATGGATGATGTGGACTACCTTGTTGAAGACAACACAATGGATGATTTTGCTTATCATCGAAGGTGGAGGGACCCATGGTAAGTCCACTTTTGAGGATGATCTTGACAGAAATTACTAAGAAGGCAGCCCATAGTGAAATGGCACAAGGGCGGTGCAAGCTGGGAAGAAATGCAAGCTGTTGAATGTTCCAACCATCATATCTGAGATTCAGATCTGGTTGGTGTTAGGATATTTCAGACTCATCATGTACGAAAAGGAAGGTTGCAACACAAATCGGCGAGAAGGCGTTGCGAGATTCTCGGGATATGAACTACGATAGCAAGCTCCAAAACATGAGCTGGTTACGCTACAAACATGTGAACACGTTGTCCTAGACAAGCATGACCACATAGTAGTCTTATAATAAAACACTACCAAGTTCAGGTTGGGAACCATCATCGAGGATATCGAAGTCTTGTGCATAAGTCATATGATTAGCTCTTATGAAGAAACTTCTTTTCCTTGAACAAATCAATCGGTGGCTTGGTGTGCTATGGAATTCATATGAAATGAAGATGATCAAGTCTATCAAACCATAGAATACTTCGCACATGCATGGTGACTTGGGATGATTCAAAGAAACAAAACAAACCTTTCTCAAATTCATGGCGGCAACTTACACCTAGATGCACATGAATTAGAAGTCACTACTTCCATCCAAACATATGCTTCATGAATGAAACACGAAGAAATGCTTACACAAGTTTCCAACACTAGGTTGATGTTCAACATGACTCATGGGGAGACAAAATGCTCTTGATGGGCTCAACGACAACTCATCCGAATTTCCATATCCTTTGGACTTCCACCATCATGTGAACACGGTGATAGCATTAGTCGGACCAAAGATGTAATGGTGTATGCTCGAGGATCAACCACGAGTAAGACAACATCACGAATATCGTTGGTTCTGATTTGACTTGACAATGGCCCATACTCAAGTCAAAAGTTGATAAGACAATAGGTCCGACAACTGATCACGAGGACCAATCGATGAAGATATCATCTTTCTTCAACACACACTACACAGAATATCCCTTTGGAGCGAACTAAGTTGGACAAGCTTTTATCTTCCAACTCTCCAAGTTGTTGTCTAGCAACCAACTAGCTCGGGGTATCCAACACAGATTCTTGGAGAAGGGTGGTTCACAAGAAACCAACTTGATCACGAGCTCAACATAACAGTCGAGGGAACAACCGGTAACACTTCCAAGAAGATATTTGGAAAGTCACGAACCACGGTATGTTACTAAGCTCGAGAACAATCTTGCTTTTGAGGGCAAGGCGATATTATCAAATGGTGAGGACTTGACAAGATCCTAACTCATCAATCGAAGTGTGCACGAAATAAGGACTAGGTAGCACGATCAATCTTAGGATGATGATTTAATAACCAACACGCTAAGAATGAGAATATTGTCCATTCACTACCAAACAACGAGTTGCTCGGAGTATTGATTCACACATCACAATTCACTTGTCGGCTTTCGGTTGCATCAACACGGAACGAGGAATGAATAATGATGGTGAGAAGTATCACTGCATCAAGAATTCCTAAGAGGTTGTGCAATTCCCATGACATTCTTGACATAAGATGGCAATACTTCGAGGTAGAAACAGAATCAAAAGCTGAATTGGCATTTTGATCTGCGGGATACAACTACTTTGACCCAATCCTAGAAATGGATGAGTCTTGGGTTTGTTTCTCCTAGTCATTCGGAATAGAATGGCAGCCGGACCACATGAGTAATGCATCGATGAAACAAATGCCGCATACCCTTGGCTATCAATTGATAGAGGATGGTGAAGGTACAACTAAGAGAAACAACTCAAAGGAACATATAATTTTCTGAGTTGTGGATGCACAGATTAGTATGTCGAACGAAGCTCAACATTTCTTCGGATAACCCATGCGAGAAAAGGTAGAATTGGCGAGTCACAATATGAATGGAGTACTCCTCAAGAGCACTCTTATTGTGATCTTTTGGTTCAAAAGAACTTACGCCATAAGCGGTTCATAGTATTTGGAAGAAGGAAATACCACGGACCTCGAGGACTATGCAAGGTTACTAATATCCTAAAGGCACTAGCAAATACTAACAACATGAAGTAGGATGAATCTCGGGTTCAGCAACCCAGTAGAATACCTACTACTAAATGGCATCACGGGATGCTTTCGAAAATGATGGCCAGAATCATCACACTAGGGATACAAAAGCATTGCTAAATTGCTAGGTGACTTCCTAAACACCTAGGGTCATAATAATAGTTCCAACATATATGTCGAGGCAACAAAGTACCTCAACTTACCGATTAGTGTGCTTATTACGACCCAAAGGACATCGAGGAGCGGAAGGAAAGAATTTGCAAATGCATCGGACTATTTAGAGACACAGGATGACTCGGACGACATAACGGCTGTAAATGCTCAAAATGATTTGAGACATCCTGCAAAAATGGTGGCATAACCACTCAACAACATCATAACAAGATTACGAGATCAACGGTTATCATACTGAAATAGTAGGAACGAGCTGGGATTAAAACCAACAATCTTATAAGTCTATGGATTAGTAACACGTCATCCTAATAGATAGATGAAAGCCTAGTTCTTAAACCCGTGAGAAGAAGAGGATGACTCGGATCAGAAGGCCATGAGGTATAAGGAGTAAAAAAGCCTTCGTTCCTTCCACAATCAATTCCCTTACATAACTAAAGCATTTCTAGACACAACCTGACCGGTTTGGCTTGGTAATCCTCTGAGCGATCAGGCTCGATACCAGCGCTGTCGGGACCCGATCCTAAGTCACCGATCTAGCATGTAACACATCATATCACTTTGCGGCCTCACGCATACGGTATTCCCAGGTGTCGCCTTACCATGGCCGGGACCGTTTGCGTCTTTTGGCTCACGTATATGATAGTGTCGCTAGCATCCATATGACGAAAGAACCGGGCCGACATGGCTAGTCGTGAACCCAAGCGGCGCTAACCCATGGGGACGAGGCATACATGAATCACATCGAGCATGTCGGTCATCAACGTATGTATTAGGGCTGTAGCCTTTGGGCTAACAGGACTCCGTATCGGGCTGTGGCGAGCTAAGCAGGACTCGAATACCACAGCGTGACATTTCCCGAAAGAACGGACATAAGGCAGTGAAACACATGCCGACCGATCAAGTGTCCAGCGGTAGTCTTTGGGCTAGCAGGACTCCGGTGAACCGGGCATGGCGGACTACTATCGCTAGAAGCACGAGACTACATTTCCCCATATGAGAGGCTGCCAAGGATAAACAACTAGTTTGTCGGATCCCACACATACCAAGCATTTCAAACATACACAATTATGCTCAATATGCGTAAATACAACATGGCATCACAACATAACTCTCGACTCAATATATTATTCATTAGGCTCAGAGGCGAGATATTACAAACATGGGTCTCATGACCCAACACTTTCGAACATACAAGTCAAAGCACAAGCGGAAGCTAAACATGTGCAGTACAGACAACTATAAATGAAAAAGGCTGAAGCGACTATCTACCGAGATCTGCCGAGGCACAAGATCGTGGCTGAGGTAACAAGCTAAGCGTCGAAGTCACGTGGAACTACTAGCGAGGCCAGCGTCTCTCGCAAAACATAAAATAAGCAAGCGTGAGTACAATTGTACTCAGCAAGACTTATCAGAACTAACTACATATGCATCATTATCAAAAGGGGTGGTGGAGTTTGGCTGACAAGCCAGCTTTGACTCGGTGGCTATCTGAACTACATTGCAAGTAACTCTTTTGAGGTGGCTTGCGAGTCCACATATTCACCATATCAATACACCACTATGGACCGCTCCGTCTCCCTACGAGAAGGCCATCCATAGCACTCACGCTTATCTTGCGCATTTTAGAGTATCCACTTTCACTTGTCTATGAACTGATATAAACCCGAAGTCCTTTTCGCGGACACGGCTATTGAATAGATCATATTAAACCTGCGGTGTACTTCTTCACCACGCTCTCACCACTTACCGCCGTTTACGACATGTACTCGGCAACCTTCAGCGGAAGCCAGCGTGGGTGTCGGCCACGGCCTACCTAAACACTCAAGTCCCTAGTCGGGTTTATCGCCTATTGGGTTCCATCATGAGAGTCCGGCGAGTTTCCCATACAGCCCGAGCGATGTGTGCGGGGTTCCCGAGATACCAAGCAGGACTTTCGGTGCAGACCCGCAGTGCCTACCATAACACAACCCACCCCTAAGGTCAGCGTTGCGTCGGCTGACATACTACAAACACGAAACTACTTGCAACTCGGATGAGGACAAGGGTGGTTAAAGCCGAGAGGTCATTAAGGATCCCAATGTGTGGTAGTAGCTGTTTCATGGATCACAAACACAGAACTCAGTTCACGAGGGCGGTTTCAATGAGACAACCCACCATGTACTCCTACATGGCCTCTCAC
The DNA here is from genome assembly GCA_021605205.1 of Aegilops longissima. NCBI lineage: Eukaryota > Viridiplantae > Streptophyta > Magnoliopsida > Poales > Poaceae > Aegilops > Aegilops longissima. The sequence continues at coordinate 16,099 of JAHIAM010000995.1, forward strand.
CGCTACCTTTACCAAATCGTGTTCACACTTAGCTCACACACAATAGGACATGTTCATAACAATTCCAATTCATTCCCGATGAATCAGACCCGACTCAACTCTAAGCGTGCAGGCATGACAAACAAGCATAAATGAGTAGGCACAACATGGCTCAAACAATTCCTACTCATGCTAGTGGGTTTCATCTAATTCTTGTGGAATGACGAGGTCATGCAAAGGATCAAGGGTTCACTACATGACAAGTAACACATGAGTCGTTGTTGTCCTAATGCGATAAAATAGAAGCGAGGCGAGAGAGTGGGATTATGTCGGAATGAACAAGGGGTTTTGCTTGCACAGCACTACGAAGATAATATAGTTCTTCATCGGTGTCATCGAACTCATCGTCGGTACATCGTCTCTACAGAGAGGGACAAACACCGGCAAACAGAGAAGAACACAATCAATGCAATGCACATATATGATGCATGATCATATTAAGAACTGAATTCACCTAATGCAATAATAATCCAAGTTAGTTGAAGTGGAATTCAAACAAGGTTGAACTCCAACTCCAAATGCTATTTCATAAATTACCTAATCATGATTCATCCTATTCAGTGAGGTTAACTTGTTCAAACATGCATGATCATGGCATAAACAGATTCTTCATATTTTTCTGATCATTTTCATATATAAATTATTTCCATCAGAGATTACGGTTGAATTTCTATGATTTATTGAAGTTTAGGGCATTTTACTGAAATTTCCTGAATTAAAATAAATCTAGAAATCATTATTGCGTCGACATGAAGTGTGGCGTCAGCAAGTCAAAAGCGCGGGTCCAGGTCAAACCTGGCGTGGGACCCCTTTGTCGATGTAATAAAGGCAGGACAGAGGCTAACTAGTGGGTCGGGTCAGCGATGGCGTGGCAAAGTCAATCTTGAGCGGGCCCCCGAGATTAGTACTAATCTAACGAGAGAATTTAAACTAATTAATCCGAGCTTTGGGGCCCACATGTCAAAGAGAGGTTAATTAGTGCTAACAAAGATAATTACGTCGGCACTTAGGAATCTCGCCGGCGGTGACCTCAAACCCAGCCCGGAGTTCACTCGGAACTTCGCCCGAGTGCGGCGGATCGATCGCCGAAACACCGGCGGATAGCCCGTGCCCATTCGCGCCGAGACTAACGGGAGAGTGCGGGGTGGCGGAGACAACTTGACGGCGGTGCAGTGGCGGCGAGCTCGGGCACCTCTGGTTGGCGTTGTATGGAGCGGCGGGGCAGCGGATGGTCATGATCGACTCCTAGAGCGTCTTGAAACGCGGTGGCACGCTCAATTGCGAGCTTCTTGTTTGTGGCGCCAGCTCGCCATGGCAATGGCGAATGTTTTGGTCAAGGTTGGGGATCGGGCTAGAAGAGCGAAGCAGCGTCGGCAGGGAGAGAGGCGAGGCGCGGGGCTCACAGCGGTTCCGAGGGTAGGTCACTGGGCTCGGGGAGAGCCGAACAAGCGAAGGGCGATGGAGATCTCCGGCGACCGAGGATGAAGGGGTCGGGGAGGGTGCTTGGCGTCTGGCGGTAGCGGCTCGGTGGGAGGAAGAGGATGGCGTGGCGGGGCTTGGGGGCATGTCGAGGAGAGGGGGTGGCGGTGGCAGCGGATGCAGCGATCGGCGTCGTGACGCGTTCAGTGGCGTCGTGGGGAGAGAGGCGAGGAGGAGATGGTCAGGGAGAGAGGCAAGAGGGCGAGGGGGTTGAGGCGCGTGGCGTCTCCGGCGTCGAGGGAGCGCAGGCGGTGGGAGGGAGGAGGTGGCGAGCTGGCGATCGCCGTGTCCTCTCCTCTGCCCTCTTAGCGAGAGTGGCGATGGCGTGGCGGTTGGTGGGCTGGAGCCTGGCCGGCCAGCCAGCGAGAGAGGAGAGCTGGGCGGTTGGGCGCCAGGTGGGTGGGCTGCCAGGTGGCGCCCGAGGTAGACCTTCTCTCTCTCTCTTTATTTCCATTTTCTATTTTTGTTTTGTTTTAGTTTAGTAAAATACTAAACCATTAAAATAAATCCTGAAAATAATTGTAGGCATTAACTGAATTATTCAGAGGCCCTTGACTATTTTCAAATTGTTGGGGCATTTAAAAATATTAATAGTATTTAAATGCCCCAATTCAAACTCTAATATGGTTTATTCAAAAATCCAAAATGCCTTGGAAAAATATCCATCATCTCTGGATATGGGTTTCACCCTTTTCCATTAATCATGAATATTTTTGCAAACCAATTTGAGGTTTTTGAAAATATTTTTAATTTGAACCTATTTGAATTGCTTTAAGCGCTAGGGCTTGATCATCCCCATTTCAAATTTCATGGAAATTAAACATGATGCATGGATGCAATGCTACTAGTTACAAGCAAGCTCTAGGGCTGTGACAAAAAACTTCTGAGATATTTAAATAAATCCAAATGATCCTATTTTCAAAATTTGAGAAATCCCAAATATGAAAATAATGAAATCTCAACTCTCTCCGAGGGTCCTTGAGTTGCTTGAAATTTTCTAGGATCGGAAAAATCACGAGAAAATATGATATGCATGATGACCTAATGTATAACATTCCAAATTGAAAATTTGGGATGTTCTGACTCCCACCGTGAAGGCTCGGCCTTCCGCCTCAAGGGCTCCCCACTGCAAAACACCATTGATATCTGATGATCAAAAATAAGCCGCAGACGGATCATTTTCAAAGTATTGAGACTTGGTCTCGATTACTGTGAATTGGAAGTATTAAGGAGTAATCGGCCGTAATGGCGACCAAGGCATTGTCGATGCTCAGTTGGTGAAATACCCCATCAATCAGCTCCACGGATATGTCAGGATCCTCTTGGGAGGCGGATCGAGGACCGTTCAGGATCCTCGGGTTGTGAAGAGGGCTGTTTATATCGCTTCTGACCCGGCCAATTCCTGCGTCGAAATCACAAGATAAGGTATTTAACTATGGGAATATGGAGCGGATGGGCAAAAAAGTGTCCGCTTACCCAGCTTGGAGGATTGTACGCGAAAATCCATACATGGATGGCGGAGGAACTCCTCCTCTTCTCCCTTGTACAATGCGGACGGGGCTTCCGTTAGAAGCGACAGCGATCCCGCCCCTTGACCGCAGCGTGGTGGCATCATCCTCCCGTTGAAATCCCACATGGGGTGGCCTCTATCTTGAAGCGGCTGCACCCCCGCATAATGCATGTGGCCATGACCCGACCATGGTCAGTCCGGAATGAGCTAACAACCTTATCCGGCCCATCAGGTAAGGGCGTCCTTGTCATTTTTTCTCTCACGAGAGCTCCGTGGGCGCCAACTTAGGCAGCTTCTTCAAAGGAGCGTTATTGAACTCGGGGAGGCCGATCCGAACAAGATCCGGCGGGGACTTCTTCTATATAAAAGCATTACGAAGGCCAGTCTTGGACGCCTTCCTTGGGGTTCGGATAGATATCCGGTCGGCTGACATAGCCATGCCGGCTCCGCCCACTTGATATATTGACCCCTCTTGAGAATGGGGCACAAAGCGAACAGCTTCTTCCACGGCGCGAAATGAGCCTCGATGCCCAAAACAGCTTTCATAAGAGACTCTGAAGCCCATAATATGCAAAATGGAGGAAGGCGTGGGTTGTGCAAGCTGGAGGCCGTAGAACTCCGGGAGCCGGAGAAAGCGGATGAATTGGAAAACCGAGCCCTCTTATCGGATAAGGGACAAGGCATACCGCTCTACTTTGGAGGATTGGAGGCGCTCTCCGCCTTGCTTTCCGCCATTATAGGTGGCGAATCCGGCTCGAAGCCGGGACCATGAAGGCTGGGGAAGAAATCCCTTGGTTTGGGCGTCACTAGCTCGCTGTCGCGAGGATGGAACATCTCTCCCAATCTCGGTGAGGGCTGGGAGGCGAGAGGAGGAGCTCGTCGGTCGGCCATGATGGAATGGATTTGATCGGATCGCTCCGATGAATGCTCATGAAGGGAAGATGGTGTGATTCGGATCTGAATCCTCGTCTCTTTTATAAGCGGCTCATTTGCCACAGCTAGGGGGTAAATGTAAAAGGTACCACTACTTTTAGCATTCGTTTGACCGTGGAAGATGGCCATTATTAGGCGTGGAAGCCAAGGGCCGCGATATTCACGAAGCCAAACACTATTCAACAGGTACGAATTTGGAGAGGAACCGCCTTGCAATGCAAAGAAGACAATTCTTCGCGCGGACTCATCGTCATTGAAGCCTGGTTAAGGGACTCTTGAGGAGCCCCGGATTAGAAGGTGTCCGGATAGCGAACTATGACCTTTGGCGGACTCTGGACTATGAAGATACAAGATTGAAGACTTAGTCCGTGTCAGGATGGGACTTTCCTTGGCGTGGAAGGCAAGCTTGGCGTCTGGATATAGATCTCCTCCCATTGTAACCGCCTCTGTGTAACCCTAGCCCTCTCCGGTGTCTATATAAACGGAGGGTTTTAATCCGTGGGGCGAACAACAATCATACCATAGGCTAGCTTCTAGGGTTTAGCCTCTCGATCTAAGTGGTAGATCTACTCTTGTACTACCCATATCATCAATATTAATCAAGCGGAGTGTAGGTTTTACCTCCATCAGCGAGGGCCTGAACACAGGTAAAAACATCGTGTCCCTTGTCTCTGTTACCATCCCCTAGATGCCAGTTAGGGACCCCTACCGGGATCCACGGTTTGACACGACAGCACCCGACATCTTTGTGGTATTTTTCATGTCCATTTTGAGAAGGCACACTCGAACAATGACAACAAGCGAGCATTTTGAAAAAATAGTTGCCACTTTAATATCTCAAGCGTTTGTATAATTCAAACCGTGTGCGTTCACATTAACCATTCACGTGATACCACGTGTCTTGGTTCTAATGGCTATAGGAAGCCGTGTGGACAGCTGCTTGGTGAGCAGGGGCGTCACGAGCACAGATCCGGTGCGCGGAGGCTCACGGGAAGCGTACAAGCTGTTCAACCTTTGGTTGTGCATCTTTTCAGCATAAATGGTTCAGATTACAGTGTATGCAAATTAAAGCCCGAGACTTGGTAGCTAAGCCAAGAACACTGCGATTTGTCAAAATATTGAGCTAAAATCAATAGCACTATCTATTTTTTTGCAACTAAAATTCAGTAATTAAGCATAGATTTCATTCATACTAGAGATTAGCAGTCATTCTCACCGGAAGCGAGACAGCCTTGGACACTTGCCACGCATGCTCCACTAGTCTACATTAATGGCGCCCGCGAGCAGCACCCCCATCCTGCGCCACACACAATTCCTCTCTCTCCACCGCATCCTCGGCGCTGCTTTCGAGTCCTCAAAGCCGTCGGTGTGAGAGATGCCAGCAGCGCCCGTCGGAGGAGTGGCGATGCGAGGGCTCTTGAAGCTCGACGACACGGCGTGAATATGGAGCAGAGGTTTCCGTCGCCGCCCGAGCGAGGTGGAGAAGCGAGTCTGCTTACAAAATGGGCGGTCGAGAAAGAACCATAAGCGACTCAAGCAGGCCTAGACTTCATCAACAACCTCCACGATGATATGTTGGTAGTCATCATATCCCTCCTCCCAATCAAATATCGAGCGAGGATAGCAGCCCTTTCCCATCGGTGGAGCCCCTATGGATCCGCACCCGGTCGACCTCCTCGGCCCACAAGCTCTGCCATGGCTATCGCCAAAGCTTGGATCGTTCTCCGAGATCCTCGGCAGATCACGATGGCCCAATCAAAGGCCTTATCGAGAGGCAAGTTCTTTCCAATTGCAAGGACTGAGCCAAGCTTGGCGGTGGTTCCGATCCCCACCATAGATCAGCTCGAGAAGCTAAGTTATAATTATGGGCATATGTGCTTGCTGCCAATGTTTGCACTCCGCTCTTTTTCTACCACGACTAAAGAACCTCGAGCTCGGCATCCATCCGCATCCCAAAGGATGGCATGAATACCTTGCTCCTCGGCTGTAATGCACTTGAGTTCCTTCGTCTTGAGGCGATGAATTGGTCAGTACCTTGCACATCACCTCCAGGACTCTCCGGACTATTTATGTGTGTTCTTTGGTCTTTGCAAAGAAAAGATCACAAAGGTGGACCACAATATGGTCATCGAGGACACACCTTGATTGAGAGATTACTTGTAGTTGATCAATAAGGTCCAACAAGAATCATTGTCATTTATGCACGAAGTTGAAAGTGGTGGGCTACTCGTCTTTCAAATACTACAACTTTCGAGGTACAACAGTGCATATATATACCTCTCCTTCTTGATATCAACGTTATTTCTAGTTTTGAAGATGTATGTTAAATACATCATCCAGTGAAGCTTCACCCGAACTCTGAGCACGATGTGGCCAGTCTTGGCACTAGAATCCATCGGCTAACCTAGACCAAGTTATCAGGTTGCACTGAGATGCTTTCCGTGCTGAAGAAGCTGTATATCAAGGTGATGTTCCTTTCTGTTAAATGTTAACCATAAGGGAGTTCAATTTTGGCATCTTTTCCCAAGTTTTCAATGACAATGTACTACGATTTCGAAGGAATTTTGGAGGATTTTTAGGACATACACCCCACCCCATATTGGTTGCTTCATTCATATGGTTACAATCGTCTATAAAATTTCTCCTTTGGATTCATCTGTACTAGTTTTCTTAGAATTTTCATCAATCCAACCTCTTGTGAAGAAGGTTACATGTTTCTAGATTGTAATCAAATGCCCATGTTAATCATGCGAGATCAAAGATGGCATGTTGGTGCATTTACAAATCCTGCAAACCAAATGGGCGTGTAGCTTGATGTTCAAAACTGCATGTAAGCACTGCTACGTTCTCTTCTTTTGCGAGATAATAATAGGCCTGGAGGTGGATAATGTTTATAACGACAATCACAGCCGAATGCCTGGATCTGCATCTCCCAAATATTACTTTGAACTCCTACAGAGGGACCTTACTGGAGATTACACTCGCTTGAGTTCTTTCTTGCCGAGCAAAGGTCTTGAGAATACTCGAGGTTGAACATGCATTTAATTAGGAAAGATCAATGGTATGATTATCAAAGCCGGCGAGGTCTGCCGGAATGGAAGTGCCTCAAAAATGCCAAACTTCGTTATTGGAAGAGCATATGGCAAAGCAATTGGAAGTTATGGTGTCAAACCCATACATGACTTGTCGTGACTGATCCTTTTCAGAAATGACGCAGCTTGCAATGTTTGAATTTGGGCGTTGTAATCTTTGGACTTGAACCTTGCAATATTTTATGGTATTTGTCATATTGAACCGTTTACATTCTCTTGTCTCAACGCAAATAGTTCATCCGGTGAACCACATATGCATACATACTTTACACCTTGATCTGGTGACCGTTTCTTTTGTGTTGCCTAATCACAAACAGTTCATCCGAGTGAAGCGTATGTTGTGGAACAAAAGAAAGCGGGCAGCAGGATGAAAGGTGGTCACGATGTACGTATACATTTCCTCCGGATGAACTGTTTTGTGATTAGGCAACACAAAAGCAATCGGCCAGATCAAAGGTGTGTGTGATATCGACATGTCGGTTCGGTTTCTGGATGAAGCTTGTTTGTATTGAGACAAAGAGAAACGAAAGCAGTTCAATATAACAAGATGTGTGTGATCTGCGACAAACAGCGTCGTATGTCAGACACGTGTGCGAACCGATAATAACTTACGGAGGTTGCTGCTAATAAGGCGTGTGTGTATTGTGCGATGGGATTGCATACATATATAACACACACACAATATATATATATATATATATATATATATATATATATAATAATGCTAAACTAAGCGTGAGTGTAGAATAAACTTATTCTACACCCCATATATTTTACTAAAATACGGTAACACACTATGTAAAATATAGTAATTTTCATAAAAATGTAGTAAACTACAAACATAGATGATAAAAAAATATTTTCAATTACTACATTTTGTACACCGTTTTACTAGATTTTGTACATAGCATTACTAGGGGTGTAGAATAAGCTATTCTACACTCACGCTTAGAATAAGCGTTACCTATATATATATATATATATATATATATATATATATATATATATATATATATATATATATATATATATATATATATATATATAGACACACACACACACACACACACACACACTTATACGGACATGGTTGCATAACCAAATTAAACATCCACTTACACTTACATAGGTGGCTACTACAACCATGGCATTTGCACATACCAAAGTAAACTATTACATGCATAATTACGTGAGTGGCGACTACACATGACATTTCCACACACCAATAAAGTAAACTATATATTACATGCATGATTAACTAGCATAAGCGATCATCTGATCATCATCTACTTCTTGTGGCGCTTGCTGCTGCTAGTGGCTCGATCCGAGCTCGTTGATTTGGAGTAGCAGGCAGTTCCTCATGTCAGCGATCCACTGTGCATCTCGTAGCATATGTACCACGCTCTTGGCATGAACCTAAGGTGAGGTTCATCCGATTACCGCATCCGGGCACATGCGGGATAGGACTTGTTCTCTAGGCATCTGCTTCATCTTTTAAATAGTAAAGGGTCGATGATGGCGGCGAGTTGACCGATGAAGTCCTTCTTCGTGCTTCCCTAGACCTGTAGTAGTCACGGTTTACGACAAAGGTTCTTGCAGGCCAAGCCCGTAACACTGCGGCGTTTACATCGCCGCTGGTTTCCATCGTAGCGAACTTGTAGTCGGTGCTGTTGACAAACCTGTTGAAGCGGTCGCAAGGCTCGGTGGCCATGCAGTAGTGGTAGATGAGGACATGATGGCTGCGCACAAATGGTGGCGACAACCTTCGATCTATGCGGGACAAGCTGGTTGTGTACTAGAAGTCGATGCCGACCACCTTGTACTTGTCTCGAGCAAGCAAGCGCTCAAGCGATGTTGATGTAGTGCGTCCACCTTGGTGGGGTCAATGGTGTACCTGCCAGAGATCCGTCTCCCTCGCATGGGTCTCCACTCTATGCTCGTAAACTCCATTGGGCGTCGCTCAACATCCCTCCTCTATGTGTCGTTGTGGGTGTGCTTGTTGTGTTGTCGGGCGTGATCGAAAGGTTGAAGAGACTAAGGTTACAATGGCATGAGGAATTAAAGCGAAGCGGATGGCTAGGAATATCGACAGGCCACGATGGCAGTTCTAATTTGCAGCACGTAACTCCGCCGTGCCGCACATAACTGGCATCAGCGTAGCAAGCAGCGCAACCACATGCATATGGGGCCCTCGGCGTGATCGTGCGCCCGCCCAACGCTGGCGAGCAGCGTGGAGGGGCCTTGAGCGAGTGCTCCCAGATCGCCTCAGCAGCGAGCAACCATATATATGCATATAGCAGTTGAACATGCAAGAAAAAGTTGTCCACAAGCCGGTAGCGCCGGCGAAGAGCGAGAAGAAACGCAGCCTTGGCGCCCTAACGGCGAGCACACGCTCTGCGGCGCCTAATGGCGAGCATGCCGAGGCGCGGCGAGCCGACACAGATGATACGTGGCAAATAAGGCGAATTGTGCGGCGATGTCGGAGACATCAAGCATGAACCAGATTAGAGTTGCGTGTGCAATACATGGCATCAGTTGATCCATGCGAGATTTTGTGATGGAATAAGCCGTGTGTGTTGCGGCAGGCGCTTGCTGGTATATAACTTAAATTTAACCAAAAAGTATTAATGGATGTTACAAAATTGTATAGCTGGAAACTATGTTCAAATCGACTCAATGATATAATCTTTCGCGACATGCATTAAGTATTTTATTAGGTAAATCCTACTAATAAACCAGGATGGGGTATAGTAGGTAATTAAATCATAAGCGTTTTTTGTTTAACCAGATGTATGCGTGTCCTTCGTCCTCCTCTTATGCGTCTTGTCATCCCGCCGATCGAGGCGACTTCTGACCAAGCTTGCATGGCGCTGCAGAAGCGTTCTTTTGGCCAAGCGATGGCTCGAGTGGCGTAATGAATCGTCAGTGAGCCCGTTCCAGCGCAAGCTTCCCTTGAACTCGGTGAAATCCCCAAATCCCAATACTTACGGCCTACTATAAAAACCCTCATAGTCGGTGTGTCCTGCGATGCATTTTCCCTCCCTCCACTGTAGCTTATCTCGTGTTTATTCAATTGAAACTGAAATCAACATAGAGCAAGTTACAACAGCAAACAACCAAAAAGCGTTGAAGAAACAGGTTTAAAACATACTGTTGCGCCATTGGAGTTTCAATTGCATCCTTCAAATTTGAAATTAGTTGGTATCGATAAATCTGATGATGCAAGAGCAAAGTAGTATGAACCATAGCTACGGAACTGTGGGAGAACAATTCTTCTTACGCTTTAGCGTTGACTTGGTCTGGAGTGGTGGTCCTCGTGATTTGGGCTTTGCAGTTGCCTTACTAACTGCTCATGTTTGGGTGCTCTGTGGTGGAGGCGATCTTTGTGTCAATGGGGCTGGGTGTCTATCTGCTTTGGGGTTGGGGTTAGAAGGGTGTAGCTGGTTCTCTGTCCAAGCTGGGTAGGGTACAATCTGCATGAGTGTGGGTTATGTGTGGTGGGGCTGGTTCTTGGGCAAGTACAACCGTGGTTCTATCTGCATCGACGAGGTAGCACGATCTTTTACGAAGACCGTGTTTTTACTCCCACGAATCTGCCATCACTCCCTCAATTGAAATGGTGATAAACAAAAAAGTGATTGAATGTACAGACATTGTAAGATAGGCGGTGCAATGCATAGTAGGGAAGGAAGCAGGGCATGAAATAGTTCACATTTATGTTGTCTAAGCAAGCAGAATAGCGGGACATAATTTCACGCACGTATATGATGGCTAATTAAGCAGGACAGCATGACACAATTTCACATGTATATGGCTAACTAAACAGAGGATAGAATGACATACTTCAAAATATGATGACTATGTAAGCAGGATGACATGATATAACTATACGATGTGTCTATTAAAGTGGTTGGCATGCCATAAATCACAAACATATGTCGTTGATGGAAACATGATGGCATGATATAATTCACGGATAGAATGACATAATTTAAAATATGATGACTATGTAAGCAGGATGAGATGATATAACTATATTATGTCTTTAGAAAATGGGTTGGCATGCCATAATTCAGATACATGCTATCTAGGTAAACATCATGGCATGACATAATTCAAATATATGATTTATATACTAAGGAAGTGAAGAGAGGCAATCACATATATGATGTGTTAACTAAGGAGATGGCATTCAATATTGTGTAATGATGTAAAAACTAAGCATTGCAATACAACATATGCATTATATGAGTAATATAACCACCTTAGTTTGAGCATACACCTCGGGGGATAATAAGACTGGTCATCGCCTCTGAATCCTCCTCACGAAGAGCTATCGTAACCAACCAAGATATACTGCTTCAGGTAGCATTATGCACTGCTTTCGAAGACCTTGTTTTCACTCAGATTTCTCCATCACCAATTCAAATGGCTGATGCATGGAAGAGAAGTTGAATATACAAACATTGTCGACAAAAGTAATGAGAAATACAAAAAAGGGCGACATGATATAATTCACATATATGGCTTGCCTAAACAACATGGCATTGCATAATTCACATACATAATGCCTTGCAACAAGATAACATTGCATAATTCACATATATAATGTCTTGCAACAAGATGGCATTGCATAATTCACATATATGGTAATTAGACACTAAGCAATTGGCATTCACACAAAGCATGTCTAAACTAAGAAAATGACATAGCAATGCAAGATACCATACGCCGCGATATGAGCAACATAACCCTGCCAAGTTAGGGGATGCACCTCGGGGGATATGACTGGTCATCTATCTGAATCCTCCTCACGAGGAGCTATCGGTAACCAACAAGACATCGCCGTCGAGATAGCATTGTCTTCTCTGAACCTTGTTTCCCTCCAGATTTTTCCATGACCATGCCAAATGGCTGATGCACAGGAAGAGTAATTGAATGTACTAATTTTTTTTACAAATTTAACACGTAATAAAAAATGATGGCATGACATAATTCACATATAAGATGGTGGCTAACCGGTGGCATTGCAAAATTCACATATATGATGTGCAGCTAGACAAGATGGCATTGCATGATTCACATATACGATAAAGAAACTAAGCGAGATGGCATTGACACAAAGCATGTCTAAACTAAGCGGATGACATCTTTAATGTATCTGATAAGTAATGCAAGGCACCATATGCATGATATTACCAACATCGGCATGCCAAGTTAGGCGAAGACCTCATGGGGTAAATAGGAGTGGTCTTCTCCTTACGAATCCCCTCATACAGTTATCTTCCTCTTGATTAAGATCCGAAATGGGTGGAGGGGGCTGCCTTTGCGCCCATCATGGAGCAGCGTCGCATGAAATTTTATTACCACGCAAGGCTCGTCTCTTTTGCTCTACATGATCAGTTCCATTG
>JAHIAM010000996.1:0-94675 GCA_021605205.1 Aegilops longissima
CATCCCAGCGCCTTATGTTCTTGAGACTCCGGCTGGGTGTCTTTCTCGAAGCCCCGGAGCACTAAGGGCAGACCATCGTGATGCGGCATGGCGTATGTTTAGGTCAGGTTAGTTGGAGGTAGACTACGGGAGAATCGGAGAGGAAGAGAGAGGATTATGCGATCCGGGTAGTGCGGGGTTGATTTTAAACTGCGGGGCCGGCGACATTAAAAGTGGGAGCAGTTGAGGCGGCGGTGGGCGGCGGAGCTGGTCAAGGCTCGCCTCGGTGAGCCTGCACTGGCAGTCTGCTTCGCACGCGCCTCCCTAACAGGCAGCTGACCGGTCTGCTCGCCGCCGCCTTCCTTCGACTCACATGCTTGCTCGGACGGCACTGCCGATGAGAAGTGGGGACTCGTGGCGGCACGTCGCATCACGGTTTCAATAGTGAAAGTGTTGCCTTAACGTGAGCCAGTCTTTGTTCAAATACCTTAGCTCTTCATTTGTGCAACTTGTCATAAGCAGCTTGTCTCAAATTGAAGAAAAACTTACAGTAATATTTGTGCCATATCCGTGACCATGCTTAGTTTCAAGAATTTATGCTCACTTTTGGATTTTCTGAAATTTAAGATCCGAGATTGAAACAATATCACAACCTGCATCATGCAATAAATTTTCAAGCCGTACATCATCTGTTATATTTCTTAAGAAAGGATTTGGTCAAACATTTTGCTTAGTTAGACTTCACACAAGTTATATATGCGAGTAAAAGGATAATCCCTACGTACCGATTGCATTGCACGATATATTAACTCAAGTAGTAGGCTTGCGAACAAGCGGGCTCAATTATGTGCTCATCTTTGTGTAGTAGTAGTAGTAGTACTAGGCAATGCGGTTGACGATTGACCTTGACGGCGACCGAGGAATTGAACCGTGCTCGCACGGTAGGTAACGGTGTCAAGTTACTAAAGAATCCCTCCGTTGTTCATCGGTAGTCATTATGGACCGGGGACATGAGGAATTTTCTAGGGCTGGAATTCGGCGCGGATATTTCGACTTGAAGCGCTGAGGCTCGTGGTTGGGGTTGCCTAACGTCATTACCACGCCGCCCGAAGAACACGAGCCTAGTTTTTTTAGGATCAACACGAGCCAAGGTGCGGCTGGTACGTTGGGTCCTACCATTCGAGAATCTGAAAGGAACCTTTTAAATTGCGAGCGAATCTATGTGTATTACAATACCCGTATTTTCGTTGCAAATACTAATCTCAATGTGGTAATTGATTTATGACGAGTTGTTGAATTAGAGTGAGTTTGTGATATAGTGATCTCAACGTGGCTTTCACATTTCATGGTATCCCTAGTAAGTTTTCCAATGCAAATTCAAATTTAAAAGATGAACAATATGGAGGTGAGAAAACTTTGTATGTATCAAGCATATGACCACACACACACAGAGACACACATGCACGAACACAACAACAATCCAACAAGTATAGTGCATCTTTTTCCAAACCATGCATGTATGACTCGAATTCAAAAATACTCCTTCTATTCCTAAATATTAGTCTTTTAGAGAGTTCAACAAGTGACTACATATGGAGCAAAATGAGTAAATCTAGACTCTAAAATATGTCTATATACATCAGTATGTGCCAGTCCATTTGAAGCCTCTAAAAAGACTAATATTTAGGAATGAAGGGAGTAAAATGTAAGACATCCATGGTCCTCAGTTCAATATTTAAAATGAACATGAAACTGAAACATGAATATTAAGTCTAGTACTACAGTACATGCAAATGTTGTGTTTGGCGAAGCTATGATTGTCGGGGTCAACCCCTCGACCTTAGATAAAATTGTGGAGCTCTGTTTAGGGTTGTTTAGATTATATTTGTCCCCACCCTCCCAACCACCGATTGGTTGTGCACCCCACCCTCCTCCCAGGAGAATATCATGTGCCCCATACCTTAGATGCTATATCTGTCTGAGTTGCTTGGGCTTGTAGATCTGAGATATAGCAGCTCACATGATGTGTCTTAATATTTTTGAGAAACCTTGATGAGTTTGAGAATTGCACACAATTTGTACAAAAACTACTTAGATGCCCTTTGATCCCATATCCAGCGACCTTGAAGCTCGTATCACCGTAGCATCTAAGATGAAGGAGGACATCATATTCTCTCATGTAAGAATATCATGTGCTACCACACCTTAGATGCTTTGGTGACACAAGCTCTTGGGCGTTAGTTTGTGACCAACACCTCCTCGGTGGTTCGAATGGTTTTTTCGAAAAGCCCCAAAGAGTTGACCCACTTGCTTACAAGCACAAAGACTGCTCGAGATGCCATTGGATCTCAGATCAAATGACCTCGAAGCTCGTATCACCGTAGCATCCAAGCTGCGATAGCACCTTATGTTTTCTCTTGCGAGAGAGTATGAAGTGCTCCGCACCGTAGATTCTCTGGTGATCTGAGTTCCTGAATCTAACGGCCCACAGTAGGAGGTTTGAATGTTTACGCAATATCGGGTGATAGAGTTTGGGAAATGCGAGAAAGTACAAGTACTACGCATGTGCCATCGATCACTGATCATCGGACGTAGATGCTCATATCACCGTGGCGGGTAATTAAGCTACGGGAGCACCTAATATGAGCACCGGGAGCCGTTGGATCGAAGATGCGATAGCACACACAAGGCCTGAATGTTTTATTTGCAAATAAAACCTTTGGAGAGTTTGGAAATTGCGCATAATTACAAAGACTACTCCCAAGCCATTGGATCTCACTTCCAACGGTGTAAAAACTCGTATCACCATAGTATCTAAGTTGCGGGGTGGATGTGATATTCTATGCCACTGTAATTTTTGTTCGTAAACTTGCAAAATATGTGTAACTCGTGCCGTTACTTGTCTAACCGAGCAAAGTGTTTGTTCAAAAAAATCCATCCTACACTGAAATATCGGAACAACACACGGGGGTCCCACTTGTCATTAATCAAATTTGGACCTGAAACTAACAAATCTGAAAGAAGAGATTGAGCGGCAACCTGGACTACAAAGCGTAAGTCGATAGCTTTGAAAAAAGCGAGCGGTTGTTGGCTTTGTCCCATAACTTGATTTTATATAGTAGTTGTGTTGAGTAGACTAGAGGAGTGCCTCGTCAACACGTGCATGACCGTTGTCTCACTTCTTGGTGGGTCCCGGTCTGCGATCTCAATCTCTCTTTCTCCATCGTCTAACCTTTGCGGGCACACATGAAGCGGCGCTAGCTTGCCGTGGTGTTATTACAACTAAAAAAGCTTGGAAAATAGAAGAATCGCCTAGAACAAGAGCGTTGTGGCTGGTCGAGATGGAGCTAACCACATCTATCCTCCGTGCCACGTTTGCATGATGAAGCTGTGTGGCTAGTGGGGTGTTTTCGACCAATGGCTGGGTCGAGTCGAACTATAGGTACTACGTCGTCTGATATATTTTACACCCACATTTTTCCTTCGTGCGAGGCGTGGCACACCCTACCTGTGGTTTGGGGTCCTCTGGGTGGTGCCGCATATATTCTTCTGGCGTGGGGCGCCCTACGGCGTTTTCGGGTCCTCCTCGGTCGTGGCGCGAAGCAAGTAAATGAGTCATCAAATCACGAAGACCACCTTTCCGCCGAGTACATCGGTGAAGCACTGTGGCTAGCTAGTTGGGCTAGTTCGACCGATTAGCTAGCCGCCGCCAAATTGTTTTTCACCTTTTTATCTACTTGCGGCAGGTAAATTTAAATATCCACCTTGGCGTTGCTCGGTGTTTGGGTGCGGCAGGATTTTTAATTTTTTATTGGCCGGAGCAGGCGGCAGGATTTTTAATTTTTGATTGGCGTGAGCGGTAGCGGCAGCAATTAGTCACCATGACTCCGTCTGTAAAACCCATTGCTCCCTGATGTGAGAAGTCGTCGACTGGTGTTTTACCGTGGTGAAAACCAAAAGATTCCCCGCTCCCTCCGCCTTCCCGTAGATTGCATTGCCTTTCAGCCGTTTCGCCCCCTTTGCTTCCTCTCCCTATTGCTTCTACGGTGCCATGGCGGCAGAATCCGGAGTCAGGTGAGGCGCTGACACAGGAGCTCCATGCCAAGGATGCGGGCTCGGGGCCAGGGCGTGGAGCTCCGTGAGCTCAAGGAGGAGAGGGTGACATGCTCCTCCGTTATGTGCGGGAGTTCACGGAGCTTCAAAAGCGGCGGCGTCCACCGCAAAGATGCTCGGCGTCGCGGCGTTGCTGCGGCGGGAATCGATAAGCCGTCGGGGAGCCGGTGGGAGCGCGGCGGGCCGATCGTGATGAGGTC
Organism: Aegilops longissima; assembly: GCA_021605205.1. NCBI lineage: Eukaryota > Viridiplantae > Streptophyta > Magnoliopsida > Poales > Poaceae > Aegilops > Aegilops longissima. Next base: position 4,293 of record JAHIAM010000996.1, read on the forward strand.
GGGATCGCCTCAGCCCTTGGTGAACCAAGTTTCCACGCACGTGTTGCGGCTGCGCGATGCCTACCATCGTGCCAACGCGACGATGCCGGCCGTCGGGCTAAACCCGTTCGACCACCCAGTCCACTTCAACAAGATGCGGCTTCCTGGCCTGGTCTCCTTCTTCACCTATATCACCGAGGAGCTGAGCCGTCTCCGTGCGATGGTGGGGGCTGAGCTGGACAAGGAGGGGTTGCGGGCTGCCGTCGTCGTTGCCGGGTGAATCCATTCAGGGCTCCGTCACCGGAATCCATTCGTGCCATTGGACGCCGTCTTTGACGAGCTGGCTCCCGTCGACCAGGAACGGGCTTTGCGGGCGGTTGCACCCTGCATCACCAACGCCGTGCGCCTCGAGAAGCAGAGGGACTTCGGTGGAGTTTAGGCGCCCTCTGCATGGGCATGTCCATGTCTCGGCGCAAGATGACCGTTGGATCAAACCCAGACGGTGCAGATCAATCACTGTAGCACAAAGCGTGTGGGTGTGTTTGGTTGCATTCTCATCTCAATATAGTTGTTTCCTCTTCGTGTATCTTTGTCAACCTACTAGTGTGGAATCATGCACCCTTCATACACTTTGTCAAACACCCAAAAGTGGGTCGAGAAGGGAACTTTTGCTCCTATCCCGTGCACCCTTCATACACCCTGCCTAACACTATTAGTGCTTCATATGGTTCATGTTTAGTGAGTCTTTGTAGCACCGTACTCTCTGTCTTGTTGTGGACCTAGTTACATTAACATTGATCTCACCGTTCATTCTCGACGGACGGTCGAAAAAGCGGTACTATGTTACATATAGGGGTAGTTGACATCGCACAACATCATTTGTTATCGTCATATCTTACTACACTAGCAACAAGATTGTGTAATCTTCGCGTATGAACCCTTGCACATGCCTAGTAGTAGGAGCACATGTATGTTCAAGTGGCTGCCGTGTTTGCACTCCTCCATCGTAAGAGTGGAAGCGCTTGCTGTAATCATTTTTTCTTTAGAAAAATAGTGGACACGCTCTACCGTGCGGATCCTCCTCCAGCCATGCACTAAATTACTCACTTTCGCCGGCGTCTTGGGACAGCCCACACAGGTCCACCAGCCATGCACTAAATTACTCCATAGTAGGTGACGGTAGACTACCCCGATCGAACCGCAATAATGCCCAATGAGCCGTAAAATCACAAAACCCCTCCTTTCCAGTGATAAGTTGGACGGACGAAGCAACCATCATTTCACTCTTCTCTCAGCTTCCTCTCTTGAAGAAAACCCCACTCGCTTCGCTTCTCCCTCATCTCGTTCCTCCTTTCCTCTTCTCTCTCAACTTCTTCTCTTGGATGGGCCGAGCACCGGCCGGCGTGATGTCTATGGATCTGGCCAAAACCGTCGAGGCTCATGGTACGAAGAAGCGCAAGCACCCGCCGAGACTACATGAGACAAGGTCAAAGCCATCGCCCTGTCCAAGCCCCCCTCTCCGGGATCCCTCATTAAGCAAGTCCAGGTAATGTCTCTTGTTGACGATCTTTTTCTCGATCTTGATCGTGTTTTTTCATCTAACACGCAGTACTAGTACTGGTAGTACAACTTTCTGGGTGATCTTACATGTGATTTTAGTGTGCCAAATGACGGTTCTAAATTCTTCTTTTGACCAAAACATGCGAGAGGTTGACACTGATTTCTTATAGATTACTTTCGACTACTCCCTCTGTCCCAAATTTCTTGTCTTAGATTTGTCTAGATACGGATGTATCTAATACTAAAATGTGACTTGATACATCCGTATCTAGACAAATCTAAGACAAGAATTTTGGGACGGAGGGAGTACTTTATGAACATCAATGCTACCTTTTAAGAGGGTATATTTGCCTCAGTAACTTGTTGTGGCGACGGATTCTCCGGATGTTAATCCCAGGAAAATGGCCCTTGTGCTCATCAGCCCCAGGATTACTGTTAGCTGATGAGACACCAACTTGATACAGAAATTCCAAGCAAAATACAATATAAGTAGCACAAGACCATTGTGGCCTGTGAGTACAACAAAAGGTTTCTAGCGGTTGATGGCGGAAGCGGGTTGAAAATCATCAGTGTCTATCGGACTAAATTTCCCACAGGAACAGCTGACCAGGATAACTCCTATCTTCGCGTGGCTGAGATCACCGTTGCCTAGGTTCTAGGACAGTCACCGCAACGCTCCTCTCCAAGCATGAAATCTGGCCAAGACAATAGCCAGGGGCAAGCCAGTGAGTACTTTGAATGTACTCGCAAACATAATGAACACAGGCATGATTTAATAAGGATGTGCTAAAAATATATATGCTCAAGACGTTAGTCACATGAGATAAGTAAAACTCTGATGCGTTTATGCATGTTATTTATGGATATGCAATAATATGGTAGTATAAAAATCATGAAGTAAATAACACAAAAGAAATGCCACAATCGGGCGTCTGAGCGACACCGCATAGAGGGCTTATAAATAACAAGAACAAATGCCACAGTCGGGCGTCTGAGTGACACCGCATAAAGGGCTTTAAAAGAAATGCCACAGTCGGGCGTCTAAGCGACACCACATAAAGGGCTTTAAAAGAAATGCCACAGTCGGGCGTCTGAGCGACACCGCATAAAGGGCTTTAAAAGAAATGCCACAGTCGGGCGTCTAAGCGACACCACATAAAGGGCTTATAAATAATCAAGAATAATGCCGCAGTCGGGCGTCTGAGCGACACCGCATAAAGGGCTTTAAAAGAAATGCCACAGTCGGGCGTCTAAGCGACACCGCATAAAGGGCTTATAAATAAACAAGAACAATGCCGCAGTCGGGCGTCTGAGCGACACCGCATAAAGGGATTTAAAAAAAATGCCATAGTCGGGCGTCAGAGCGACACCGCATAAAGGGCTTTAAAAATAAACACAGTGAATATCCAGGAGGTAGAACCATCCCAGGGATATTCGATCATACCAAATAAAATCATGGGTTAGTCAACAATAACAATAATAATCGTAATTATCATGATCCAAAATCTGTAATTTCAGTTAACAGTTTAACGGTTTTCGCCTCGAAGACCGACACTTGACTCATCCCAAGCGGTAATCCTTAACCATGGACACGGCTATTCGAATAGGTTTAATCTCTGCGAGAGGTGCACTCTTTACCCACAGTAGCAGTTTCTTTAGTCCATCGGGACTAATTCCGTCTCTGGTCTTTTGTTGAAAACACACCTAACTTGTACACACCGGCTTAACTCACATGTGTGCGGAATCACCCACGACACCTATTAAGCAAAACTCTAAGTGGAGAGGCCACAACCTCGGCGTAACATGGGATCACAAAATTTATACAGCGCATAACGGGGAGCTACCCCTTTCGGCTACAACGAAACACCCATGCTCCCAGACCGGTGGCATGACTACGGATGCCTCCATATCTTCCACCACGGCCTCTACATGCGGTGTGTGCTAGGAAAGGGTTGACAACTTCTTGAACCGTACCCTACTTGGTGTAGGGACAAGTGGTAGTACGAAACAAGTATGGGGTTTTACTGGCACAAGACTCGATCTACGGTCGACTCGGGAGGTTGTAATGTTTCCTGCATGATTAGCTTAACAATGCATATATCTCAAACAACAGATGGAAACATCATGCGACATCCCCTCATGTCATACCGGACGCGACCGTCTCGACGGAGGACTAGGGGCAAGCCCGTGTCTACCCAAGACAGAGGCCTTCCCGTCTTTCCTTCCGGTATGCATGGAAGACGTATGACGGTGATTTCCATCACAAATCATGTCGACTTCATTAGCATAAACTCATTAATATGCACCCATGAATAGGATCACATCCTCACATAAAATGACGCATGCATGTGTCAGGGTGGTGTTGCCATCGTGCTATGCAACACACACAAAAATTCACCAGGGTTCAGAATGCTTGCCTTCAGGTCATGGGAAGGAAGGGTGCATCCAAATCATCGTGAAATCTTCAAAAATACTATTTAAAATAATATATTTGAATTAACACACAAAATAAAATTTCAAATAAATCTTAAAATAAACTAGACAACATTTGAGAGAAGTGGCAAAAAGAATCAATTCATTTGGAGTTGTATTTAAAAAGTTATCGACAGTCAAAGTTCTGGTCAAAATCTGATTTTAAAATAAAACAAAAAAACAGAAAAACGTTTCGATTATACGTACACGTCCAAGGCGCATTTTGAAAATGTGCTTCCACTTATCTAGCGTGGACGGCGCTTTGAGTCACTTGCCGATGGGTCAAGGGCCCCACTGGTCGGTTGACCAGTCTCCTTCCTCTCTTTCCTTTGGCGAGCGGAGGCGGGAACTCCGGCGATCTTCGCGGCGTTAAGCGGCTTCTCGAGGCATCCGAGTGCGAGGATGGATCCGCCACTCCTAAGCGATCCTTCCGGTGGTCGAGGGTAGCCGGGGTGGAGGGAGTCGCCGGCGGTGAGCTCCGGCGGAGGGCATTGAGTGGATAGTGAGTTTGGGGCTGCGGTGGTCTCGGCCAAAATTGAGCGAGGTTGTGCTCATGAGAGGAAGGAGAGTTCTTGGTGGAGAGAGTGGAGAGGAGAGGCACTGGTGGCGATGGAATCGGCCGAGGCTTGGCGGCGACGAACCGGCGGACTCGAGGAAGAAGGCCTTCCCTTGCTCATTGCTGGCCAAGGCAACACTAGGAGGATCATATGAGGTTGCTCGAGGACTTGGTTGAGCTCCGGGGCCCTATATATCTGTGGTGGAGGTCGGTTACAGGGCGGCGGCGATAAGGACGACAGCGAACCGCCTCCCTGTAGTTTGGGCGACATGGCGGCGGCGCTAGCGGACGAGGCTGCGGATGAGCTCTTGCCTTGCTCACAAGGGTAGGTGGCGAGCAGGGTGGCTTGGGCGGCGCCGACCAGGTCGGGACTGCTAGCGCCGGCAGCTAGCCGCCACGGCCATCTGGCGGTGGCTGTGGGAGTGCAGGGGTGGTCGGTGTGGTGTGGCGGTGCAAGGGGACCTGGCGAGCTGGCTGGGGCGGGTTTTGAGTCTTGGCTGTGTGCGGCGGCTCGGGTGCATGCGGGTGCCAAACGCACGCTCTGGGCGCGCCTAGAGCACGCACGAAAGGTGCTCGACAAAATGCCGTGGCATGCTACAGGTCATAGGCGAGGTTGGCAGGCAACAGAGCTAGGTTGTTGATAGAGTGAAGCTCAGAGGACAAGGTGGTTTGGTCAGGAGACCAAGTTCACAATGCCAACAACAACTCATGTCAATTCGATCATGCACTCCAGGTGTTTGACAAAATGCCAAAGGCACCTAGGTAGCTCTTGGAGTGGCCAAACTCTCCAGGTCAGTGTCTCTATGGATATAAGAGAGGGTGGTGAAGTCAGTTTGCAAGAAGGAGAAACTTGCTAGTGCAAGTTTTGCAAAACTACACTACGGACAGGGAGTGAGTGGCATCATTTCATGTACCAAAGTGTTCAAAATAGAGCATGCTCCTGGACTTAGGGGTTTTGCAAGGTTGACAACAAGCATGAGAAAACACAAGGTCATTAGAGCAAGAAATAATAGAGTTGTAGTAGAAAACACAAGTCTGGTCCAGAATGAAAAAGAGGTTGTTGCACTCAAATTTTCCAAAGAACATCACTATGTTTTTGCATAAAGTTGGATGGCATGCTACCACTGACATCCCATAATTTTGGTGGAGGCTCTAGGGAAATATTTAAATGGGTTGTAGTGCAAAAGTGCCCACTGGACCAGAGAAGTAAACCAGGTGAAAAACCCAAAATAAGCAATGAAATAATATTATTTGTGCACATAATTGTTTTAGAGACATCTCATGACATCTCCAAATTTTGGTTGAAAGTTTAGGTGATTACATCAAATGGTTGTAGTACAAAGGAGCTCAAAATTTAATCAGTTCATTTTAATGAATAAAGCTCGAGGTGAAATGATTTAATAAACAATTCTACTTATTTAGAAATTGTTTTGATGAGATGGCAAAGAAGTCCAATATATTTTGGAAAGCTCCACTTGGGAAAAATACAAAACTCCTTAACAATAAAAGAAGAGTTCTGAAAATCCACAGAAATAAAATTTTAAAACTCCTGGCAAAAAATTTAATATCAAAAACTTGGCCAGAAAATTTTGGGGTGTTACAACTACTATCCCCCTTAGGAAAAATCTCGTCCTCGAGATTTGCAAAGAGTTAAGATTTAAATGAATAAGAATAAAAACGAAAGCGGCCATAGTGAGAGCAATAAGTGATGCAAAAAATACGATTGTCTTGATCTTTGGCGGTGTGGGGGGAAAATCCATGGTTGTGGGGGAAAGCTAGCGATTTCTACACTGGACAAAATTTAGAATAAATTCTAAATCTCAGAATACGCTGGTCGCACCCGAGAGCACAGTGCTCTCTCGGCTGGCTGGTGGACCCGGGCCCACGGTCGGCCTCTTCTCAGCTCCTTCTTCTTCCTCTCCCTTGCGCTCTCGCGCTTTCTCCTGGCGACGCCTAGCGTGAGGGTACCAAGGCCGTACCATGGTAGTGTGTGGCGCTAGCTGCCGGTGCAGCGTGCACTCACCTTGCGGGCAGTCTTGTTGTCGGCCTTTCTTTCATGGATTCGCCTCCGAACACGGCGGTCGGGCGGCAGTGGCGCTAGTGGACCTTGCCCACCGTACACGAGCTCGAACTTATAAAGCGACCATGGCGTTCTCCTCTTCTTCCTCACACCTGGCCTCGCCCTCCTCTCTCTTCTTCTCCTCTGTTTCCGCTTGCGGAGCTTCGAGACGCAGGCGCTAATGGCGGTGGCGGCGCCGGACTGGTACATGATCCTGCTGTGTGCGGAGGGCTGGCAGCGGTCTTGGGGCTCTCGGTGCTCTGTCGCGATGATCTCGGCGATCATCGCGATGCCTTCTTTCGGTTGCTGGCCCTCTGTGGTGGCGGTGGCCACGATGAGTAGGTGGGGTGTGCCGGGTGATAACTGTTGTTCGGAGGTGCTCAGTTAGACGCAACACAGTTGCAAAATTTTGCAAGCAGTGTATGTGTTCGGGTAATTGTGGTGGCGAGTCTGCTGTCGTGGTGCTGTGTGAAATAAATGATCTATGTCGTGAGAAAACATACGATGCGGCAACTCGAGGAAAAGAAATCACGCTCCAGGATTTTCTCGCAAGGGAAAACAGTAATACATTAAAGTCCAAAAGCGATAGAGCTGCTTATATTAATGATTTACTCGCTGCGAAACTCGGGGTACTAAGCATAAGTTACAACACATAAATAAAAATGCGACAATAAATACAGCGGTGCATCTAAATTGAAAACGGTAATTGGACGAGGTCTTGAGAAAACGTTTCCGGTACTAGGATACACTCTTCTTCTATCGCAGGGAGTGGATTGACCAGTCGATGAATGTGTCTCTCCTGGTCGGGCCTCAATGATCTGCCGATGGCGATCTGAGGATTTAAATCATGAGCTTTGCAAATAACCCATCACATGTTGGGTCAAGCGTTCTTGGCGATAGCGTCTTGAACAAGGTTGGCCAAGGCGGGTCTCTCTCAATCGTCCACACGGAAAGGATGTTACTCCTCCGGGTGCTGCAGCTCGGAAAATAATAATACCCTTGTTACATTTGGCGTAGGGTACCGCGAATCGGCGAGCAAGCGCTTCATCACGCAGCTTCTCTGACCATGTGTGGGGTTGGTAGATTTCCCACGAAGGAGACTTCGTGGGGTCTTGGTTTTGGGTTTCTGGGCGGGATGTGCATGGCTGCCCAATATCTCGAGGTGGAAGGGTGATCCTTGATTTGAACAGCTCGTACTGGGGTGGCTGGGTAGCGCCCATGGTACTGCGGGTAAAATCCCACAATATCTTGACAAAACTACCCGGGGTAGCATCTGGAGTCCTCGGATAAATACTAGGGCTCGGCATGGCAAGAAATGGTTGTGGGGATGGTGCACAAAGTGAAGGGTGCTTGGCAAGGTCACTCGGTGGCCCTTTTATAGCACCGGGGCTGGGTCATTTACCGTGGTAAAAGGTAAGGAATCGGCCGGCTCAGCTCGGTTCAACCACAGATACGCACATCCCAACAAAGTGACATATCACTGTGGGGGTTTGTCGGGGCGGTTTTGGGTAGCTGCGCCAAGGATAGAGAAATCACACTGCATGCTAATACATCCATGCAAAATTGCTATATAAAACAGATGCACGATGCCAGGCTGCACTAATTTAAGGAATCACAGAATTACAAGGCGAGGATACACTGGGACTTGCTACTACTCGAGTGTCTCAGTCTACGTCGTTTACATCCAAGCGGGCGTCCCTTGTGGACGTCGAGGCTTCCCCACGGTTCTCACCGTCGGAATTTGCTGGAGATGGCTGAGGGGCTGCAGGCTCGGGGTAGTGATGATGACCGTCACGGGGATTGTTGACTACAACCCCGTTGGAGTGTGCTCCCAGGAGGCGACGAAGCACTTCTGGGGTCATCAAAGCACCTTGGTTGACGGCTGGGGCTGGCCTCAGGGTCTCGATCGGTTGTCCAAACAGCACGACTGGATTATTGGCGTTGGGTTCGATCTCCTCCCTCGCTGGGGCTCGACGAACCAGCTCTCCACGAGCTGCGACCAGATCAATAGTGATCTGATCGAATAGGTCCTCCAGTGCACTTACATAGCGCACTAGATGCAGTAATGCAGGGTCTGCCTCGTGGTCTCCGTTGGCAACTTGGGGTGGTCTACCATACCCTTCACGCTGGGGTAGTAGTGGAGCGGCGACAGTTAACTCGGGCGGCAGTGCACGAGATGAACTATAGCCTCTCGAGCAGCTAGTTGGATGGCTTGTGGCTCAAAGGAAGTAGTTCTTCGGTGAAACTGTAGGGGCACTTTCGGGTGCAGACCCCTACCGTAGATATGTACAGTGGCCCGAATTGTGGCGGCTCGCCACTAATGGGTCCTTGGTACACAACATATTCGGGTGGCTCTTCTAACGCATAGGCACGGCGGGTAAGGTTTGCGAGTATGGTCACAAAACCTCCAAGGTTGGTTGCTGTAGTCTCATGGTGTACTACGGGACCAGGCATTGTGGCTTGGTTTTGGGATAGCGGCTGTGGCTGGGCTGGGTTGAGGCGCGCGTCCCTTTTATAGAAAAGGGACGGCGTATTCCTTCTGCGCTATGCGAATGAGGCGCCTTTGGTGCTGGTCACTGGTGGGTGATAGGCGGGCTAGTTGATAGGTTCGGCACCGACTGTAGAAAGCGTCGGGTCACTGTGTGGCTATCTTGTGCGAGAAGCTTGGCTGAGGTCTTGGTTATGGCTCGGTGGGTTGTTAGCCTAAGTTTATTGACCTGGCTAAGATAGGATTAGCCAATGGTCAGCCTGGCTCTGATACCAAGTCTGTGACGACCAATTCTCCGAATGTTAATCCCAGGAAAATGGCCCTTGTGCTCATCAGCCCCAGGATTACTGTTAGCTGATGAGACACCAACTTGATACAGAAATTCCAAGCAAAATACAATATAAGTAACATAAGACCATTCTGGCATGTGAGTACAACAAAAGGTTTCTAGCGGTTGATGGCGGAAGCGGGTTGAAAATCATCAGTGTCTATGGGACTCCATTTCCCACAGGAACAGCTGACCAGGATAACTCCTATCTTCGCGTGGCTGAGATCACCGTTGCCTAGGTTCTAGGACAGTCACCGCAACGCTCCTCTCCAAGCATGAAATCTGGCCAAGACAATAGCCAGGGGCAAGCCAGTGAGTACTTTGAATGTACTCACAAACCTAATGAACACAGGCATGATTTAATAAGGATGTGCTAAAAATATATATGCTCAAGACGTTAGTCACATGAGATAAGTAAAACTCTGATGCGTTTATGCATGTTATTTATGGATATGCAATAATATGGTAGTATAAAAATCATGAAGTAAATAACACAAAAGAAATGCCACAATCGGGCGTCTGAGCGACACCGCATAGAGGGCTTATAAATAACAAGAACAAATGCCGCAGTCGGGCGTCTGAGCGACACCGCATAAAGGGCTTTAAAAGAAATGCCATAGTCGGGCGTCTAAGCGACACCACATAAAGGGCTTTAAAAGAAATGCCACAGTCGGGCGTCTAAGCGACACCACATAAAGGGCTATAAAAGAAATGCCACAGTCGGACGTTTAAGCGACACCACATAAAGGGCTTATAAATAATCAAGAATAATGCCGCAGTCGGGCGTCTGAGCGACACCGCATAAAGGGCTTTAAAAGAAATGCCACAGTCGGGCATCTGAGCGACACCGCATAAAGGGCTTATAAATAAACAAGAACAATGCATGATCGAGGCGTCCGGCGACACCGCATAAAGGGCTTTAAAAGAAATGCCACAGTCGGGCGTCTGAGCAACACCGCATAAAGGGCTTTAAAAATAAACACAGTGAATATCCAGGAGGTAGAACCATCCCAGGGATATTCGACCATACCAAATAAAATCATGGGTTAGTCAACAATAACAATAATAATCGTAATTATCATGATCCAAAATCTGTAATTTCAGTTAACAGTTTAACAGTTTCGCCTCCGAAGACCGACACTTGACTCATCCCAAACGGTGATCCTTAACCATGGACACGGCTATTCGAATAGGTTTAATCTCTGCAGAGGGTGCACTCTTTACCCACGAGTAAAGGATTTCTTTAGTCCATCGGGACTAATTCCGTCTCTGATCTTTTGTTGAAAACACACCTAACTTGCACACCATCTTAACTCACATGTGTGGAATCACCCACGACACATGTTAAGCAAAACTCTAAGTGGGAGGCCACAACCTCGGCGTAACATGGGATCACAAAATTTATACATGGCATGGCTGGGAGCTACCCCTTTCGCTACAACTGAAACACCCATGCTCCCGGACCCGGTGGCATGACTACCAGATGCCTCCAGTATCTTCCACCGCGGCCTCTCTGTACGGTGTGTGCTAGGAAAGGGTTGACAACTTACTGAACCATACCCTACTTGGTGTAGGGACAAGTGGTAGTACGAAACAAGTATGGGGTTTTACTGTACAAGACTCGATCTACGGTCGACTCAGGAGGTTGTAATATTTCCTGCATGATTAGCTTAACAATGCATATATCTCAAACAACAGATGGAAACATCACGCGACATCCCTCATGTCATACCGGATGCGACCGTCTCGACAGAGGACTAGGGGCAAGCCCGTGTCTACCCAAGACAGAGGCCTTCCCGTCTTTCCTTCCGGTAGGCATGGAAGACGTATGACGGTGATTTCCATCACAAATCATGTCGACTTCATTAGCATAAACTCATTAATATGCACCCATGAATAGGATCACATCCTCACATAAAATGACGCATGCATGTGTCAGGGTGGTGTTGCCATCGTGCTATGCAACACACACAAAAATTCACCAGGGTTCAGAATGCTTCCCTTCAGGTCATCGGAAGGAAGGGTGCATCCAAATCATCATGAAATCTTCAAAAATCATATTTAAAATAATATATTTGAATTAACACACAAAATAAAATCAGCACAAAAAGTTGTTTAAAAAAAATTTCAAATAAATCTTAAAATAAACTAGACAACATTTGAGAGAAGTGGAAAAAAGAATCAATTCATTTGGAGTTGTATTTAAAAAGTTATCGGCAGTCAAAGTTCTGGTCAAAATCTGATTTTAAAATAAAACAAAAAAACAGAAAAACGTTTCGATTATACGTACACGTCGAAGGCGCATTTTGAAAATGCGCTTCCACTTATCCAGCGTGGACGGCGCTGAGTCCTTGCCGATGGGTCAAGGGCCCCACAGTCGGTTTGACCGATCTCCTTCCCTCTCTTTCCTCTGGCGAGCGGAGGCGGGAACTCGGCGATCTTCGCCCGGCATTAGGCGGCTTCTCGAGGGCATCCGAGTGCGAGGATGGATCCGCCACTCCTAGGCGATCCTTAGGTGGTCGAGGGTAGCCGGGGTGGAGAATCGCGCGGCTGCGAGCTCATGCGGAGGGCATTCGGGTGGATAGTGAGTTTGGGGCTGCGGTGGTCTCCGGCCAAAATTGAGCGAGGGTTGTGCTCGCGAGAGGAAGGAGAGTTCTTGGTGGAGAGAGTGGAGAGGAGAGGCCTTGGTGGCGATGGAATCGGCCAGGGCTTGGCGGCGACGAACCGGCGGACTCGAGGAAGAAGGCCTTCCCTTGCTCGGATCTGCTGGCCAAGGCAACACTAGGAGGATCATATGAGGTTGCTCGAGGACTTGGTTGATCTCCGGGGCCCTTATATACGCGGTGGAGGTCGGTTCTGGGGTGGCCGGCGATAAGGACGACGGCGAACCGCCTCCCTGTAGTTTGGGCGACGTGGCGGCGACGAGCGCTAGCGGACGAGGCTGCGGATGAGCTCGCACTACTCACAAGGGCAGGTGGCGAGCCGGGGTGGCTTGGGCGGCGCAAGACCACGGTCGGGCCTGCTAGCGGCCGGCAGCTAGCCGCCACGGCCATCCTGGCGGTGGCGCTGTGGGGTGCCAGGGGTGGTCGGGGTGGTCTGGTGGTGCAAGGGGACACGGCGAGCTGGCTGGGGCCGGGTTTTGAGTGCGGGGTGTGACGCGGCGGCTCGGGTGCATGCGGGTGCCAAACGCACACTCTGGGCGCGCCCAGAGCACGCACGAAAGGTGCTCGACAAAATGCCGTGGCATGCTATAGGTCATAGGCGAGGTTGGCAGGCAACAGAGCTAGGTTGTTGATACAGTGAAGCTCAGAGGACAAGGTGGTTTGGTCAGGAGACCAAGTTCACAATGCCAACAACAACTCATGTCAATTCTGATCATGCACTCCAGGTGTTTGACAAAATGCCAAAGGCACCTAGGTAGCTCTTGGAGTGGCCAAACTCTCCAGGTCAGTGTCTCTATGGATATAAGAGAGGGTGGTGAAGTCAGTTTGCAAGAAGGAGAAACTTGCTAGTGCAAGTTTTGCAAAACTACACTTCTGGACAGGGAGTGAGTGGCATCATTTCATGTACCAAAAGTGTTCAAAATAGAGCATGCTCCTGGACTTAGGGGTTTTGCAAGGTTGACAACAAGCATGAGAAAACACAAGGTCATTAGAGCAAGAAATAATAGAGTTGTAGTAGAAAACACAAGTCTGGTCCAGAATGAAAAAGAGGCTATTGCACTCAAATTTTCCAAAGAACATCACTATGTTTTTGCATAAATTTGGATGGCATGCTACCACTGACATCCCATAATTTTGGTGGAGGCTCTAGGGAATTATTTAAATGGGTTGTAGTGCAAAAGTGCCCACTGGACCAGAGAAGTAAACCAGGTGAAAAACCCAAAATAAGCAATGAAATAATATTATTTGTGCACATAATTGTTTTAGAGAAATCTCATGACATCTCCAAATTTTGGTTGAAAGTTTAGGTGATTCTGTCAAATGGTTGTAGTACAAAAGGAGCTCCAAAAATTTAATCCAGTTCATTTTAATGAATAAAGCTCAGGGTGAAATGATTTAATAAACAATTCTACTTATTTAGAAATTGTTTTGATGAGATGGCAAAGAAGTCCAATATATTTTGGAAAGCTCCACTTGGGAAAAATACAAAACTCCTTAACAATAAAAGAAGAGTTCTGAAAATCCACAGAAATAAAAATTTAAAACTCCTGGCAAAAATTTTAATATCAAAAACTTGGCCAGAAAATTTTGGGGTGTTACACTTGTGTTATGGATATTGCATGTAATCCCTCTGCTCTCATGCCTTTGAAGACATGTTCTAGTGTCTTTGTTCACTCATTTATGTGCGTATATGTAGTCATATATGGAGTATAATATCGAAAATCATCTTATATTTCTGAATGGAGGTAGTAATAAAATATGGTTTCTGTTTGAATTAGAACCAGGTCCGCGGTGGAGATGAAGTTCTCAAAGTCATGTCGTGTGAACTGGAAGACCTGATGATGAGTTCTACTGCTGAACTATCCAGCTGATGTGTCCTTGTCGCCACGTGTCCTGAACTAGTGTTTTCCTGTAGCATTGTTGTCAGGCGTGTTCTCGAGGCTGTACTTGACCACAACAATTTCCTGGCTGTGCCTTCGATTACGAAGGGTGTAGTTCTTGTAAAGCTTCCCAACAAATCTGATGCGGCTTGTCTTCATCATCATGTTTATGAGTGGAAAGACCACTCTGTTAGGTTCTCCAAGGTTGACAAGATGGTGATGGTGCATGTAGACATCTCACACGAAGTCCATGGCCTAGTCAGTTATGCGGGGTTCATCCCGTAGGTCGGTGGCAAGAAATAGTCTGCAGAGTTTAGTTAGTGCAACTTTGCTTGTCTGTAGTAAGTACTATTGTTCAGTACTTGATTTGTGTTTGTGAACCCTGTATTGTTTATTAGTACAGCCGCTTTTGGTGTGTGGTCAGTCCTGAGAACGGTCTATGTTAATGTCTGTCCACTCAATTCAGTCTGTATATTTTGAAGTATTAGATCATATTTTTTGTGAGGACAGTTTATCAATTATGGTTACACTCCAATATCTGTATGCATTGCAGGGTTTATCGCACCCACCAGGATTTCCAGTCCCATGGATGTTCGGTCCATACGATTTGTCAATACCTTTGGAATGTCCTGCTTGTGGGAGTAGGTGGGGCCCCTGCATGCCACGCGTAGTTGGACGATCAATCTTCTGTTTAGTACTTCAACATAGTGATTTCCTGGTAAGGATTCACTCCTGTCACATCAAGTAAATCTTATTGATTTACTGTCTAAATCTTATTGATTTAATGTCATGTTTTCTTTCTTTTCCTGCAATTTTACGATGCAGCTTTTGCCATGTGACATTCATCACAGAATAAACCGTTTGGTTTGCTCTACAACGGCTATTTTTGCAGGTTTCACTTCTTATGTCGTGTCAGTAACGAAGTCATTGTCCATCACTTATATTACTGGAAAAAATTGGATCAGTCTGTTGTCTGAGTACAAGTTAAATCCCTATGATGAACTGGAGTTTGGTTTAACAAAAACGCCACAATTAGTCCTTCTCGCGTTTATAAGAAATGAAGAAAAAAACTGGATCACAGTCAAGGATCCTAGTCAAGTTAGAAAGCTGATCATAGCAGAACAGACACGATCGCCGTTGTCTCGCAAGGATCGAGCACCGGCAGTTGCTCTAGCACTGACAGCGGCAGCAGCTCAGTCTGATCCAGCTGAGGATTGGGCACCGACCGTGTCAGCGGATCAATCTGATCTACTGGAGGATCGGGCATCAACACCGGCACCTGCTCCGACACCGGCACCAGCTCTACATGGAGCACCATCTCCGGCAGCAGCAGGGGCTTCGGCACCTGCACCAACACTTGCACTTGCATCTGCTCCGGCCCGTGCAGTTGCACCGGCAACAGACTGGGCTGCAGTTCGCACTTCATATACCAAAGTCCTTACAAAAACCGACATGTCCATCTTCTTGGTAAGCATTGGCCGCCCAAGTGCTTCGTTCTTTTTTCTTTCCCTGTTGTTTCACATGATTCACTGTGTTGATCTAACTGTTTGGGTATGTCTTCTTGTTTGCAAACAGAGAATTCCTAGAGCAACGAGGGAGTCGTTCAACAATCCGGGCGACCGCGGCCAAGTTTCTCTTACCATGCGCAGCCTTGGTGTGAATGAACCTCCTCAATATACCGTAAGTACAAAGGATGGTGGCATGATGATTGTGAAGGAAATATGCCCTAGAGGCAATAATAAAGTTATTATTTATTTCCTCATATCATGATAAATGTTTATTATTCATGCTAGAATTGTATTAACCGGAAACATGATACATGTGTGAATACGTAGACAAACATAACGTCACTAGTATGCCTCTACTTGACTAGCTCATTAATCAAAGATGGTTATGTTTCCTAACCATAGACATGTGTTGTCATTTGATTAATGGGATCACATCATTAGGAGAATGATGTGATTGACATGACCCATTCCGTTAGCCTAGCACTTGATCGTTTAGTATGTTGCTATTGCTTTCTTCATGACTTATACATGTTCCTGTAACTATGAGATTATGCAACTCCCGTTTACCGAGGAACACTTTGTGTGCTACCAAATGTCACAACGTAACTGGGTGATTATAAAGGAGCTCTATAGGTGTCTCCGAAGGTACATGTTGGGTTGGCGTATTTCGAGATTAGGTTTTGTCACTCCGATTGTCGGAGAGGTATCTCTGGGCCCTCTCGGTAATGCACATCACTATAAGCCCTGCAAGCAATGTAGCTAATGAGTTAGTTATGGAATGATGCATTACCTAACGAGTAAAGAGACTTGCCGGTAACGAGATTGAACTAGGTATTGGATACCGACGATCGAATCTCGGGCAAGTAACATACCGATGACAAACGGAACAACGTATGTTGTTATGCGGTTTGACCGATAAAGATCTTCGCAGAATATGTAGGAGCCAATATGAGCATCTAGGTTCCGCTATTGGTTATTGACCGAGAATAGTTCTAGGTCATGTCTACATAGTTCTCGAACTCGTAGGGTCCGCAAGCTTAACGTTACGATGACAGTTTTATTATGAGTTTATAAGTTTTGATGTACCGAAGATTGTTCGGAGTCCCGGATGTGATCACGGACACGACGAGGAGTCTCGAAATGGTCGAGACATAAAGATTGATATATTGGAAGCCTATATTTGGATATCGGAATAATTCCGGGTGAAATCAGGATTTTACCGGAACACCGGGGGGTTACCGGAACCCTCCCGGGGGTTAATGGGCCTTAATGTGCCATGAGGGAGAAGAGGAGGGCCAGCCAGGGCAGGCCGCGCGCCCCCCCCTAGTCCGAATAGGACAAGGAAGGGGGGGCGGCGCCCCCCTTTCCTCTTTCCCTCCCCTTTCCTTCTCCACCAAGGCAGAGGGGAGTCCTACTCCGGTGGGAGTAGGACTCCTCAGCGCTCCCCTAGAGGGCCGGCCGCACCTCCCCCTCCCTCCTTTATATACGGGGGCAGGGGGCACCCTAGAACACACAAGTTGATCTTCGTGATTGTTCCTTAGCCGTGTGCGGTGCCCCCCTCCACCATGTTCCACCTCGGTCATATCGTCGCGGAGTTTAGGCGAAGCCCTGTGTCGGTAGAACATCATCATCGTCACCAAGCCGTCAGGTTGATGTAACTCATCCCGACACTTTGCTGGATCGGAGTCCGGGGATCGTCATCGAGCTGAACGTGTGCAGAACTCGGAGGTGCCGTACGTTCGGTACTCGGATCGGAAGGATCATGAAGACGTACGACTACATCAACCGCGTTGTCATAACGCTTCCGCTATCGGTCTACGAGGGTACGTGGACAACACTCTCCCCTCTCGTTGCTATGCATCACCATGATCTTGCGTGTGCGTAGGAAATTTTTTGAAATTACTACGTTCCCCAACAGTGGTATCCGAGCCAGGTTTTATGCGTTGATGTTATATGCACGAGTAGAACACAAGTGAGTTGTGGGCGATACAAGTCATACTGCTTACCAGCATGTCATACTTTGGTTCGGCGGTATTGTTGGATGAAGCGGCCCGGACCGACATTACGCGTACGCTTACGCGAGACTGGTTCTACCGACGTACTTTGCACACAGGTGGCTGGCGGGTGTCTGTTTCTCCAACTTTAGTTGAACCGAGTGTGGCTACGCCCGATCCTTGCGAAGGTTAAAACAGCACTAACTTGACGAACTATTGTTGTGGTTTTGATGCGTAGGTAAGAACGGTTCTTGCTCAGCCCATAGCAGCCACGTAAAATTTGCAACAACAAAGTAGAGGACGTCTAACTTGTTTTTGCAGGGCATGTTGTGATGTGATATGGTCAAGACGTGATGCTATATTTTATTGTATGAGATGATCATGTTTTGTAACCGAAGTTATCGGCAACTGGCAGGAGCCATATGGTTGTCGCTTTATTGTATGAAATGCAAACGTCCTGTAATTGCTTTACTTTATCACTAAGCGGTAGCGATAGTCGTAGAAGCAATAGATGGCGTAACGACAATGATGCTACGATGGAGATCAAGGTGTCGCGCCGGTGACGATGGTGATCACGACGGTGCTTCGGAGATGGAGATCACAAGCACAAGATGATGATGGCCATATCATATCACTTATATTGATTGCATGTGATGTTTATCTTTTATGCATCTTATCTTGCTTTGATTGACGGTAGCATTTTAAGATGATCTCTCACTAAATTATCAAGAAGTGTTCTCCCTGAGTATGCACCGTCGTGAAAGTGCTTCGTGCTGAGACACCACGTGATGATCGGGTGTGATAGGCTCTACGTTCAAATACAACGGGTGCAAAATAGTTGCACACGCGGAATACTCAGGTTAAACTTGATGAGCCTAGCATATAACAGATATGGCCTCGGAACACGGAGACCGAAAGGTCGGGCGTGAATCATATAGTAGATATGATCAACATATTGATGTTCACCGTTGAAACTACTCCATCTCACGTGATGATCGGACATGGAGTAGTTGATATGGATAACGTAATCACTTAGAGGATTAGAGGGATGTCTTTCTAAATGGGAGTTCTTTAGTAATATGATTAATTGAACTTAAATTTATCATGAACTTAGTACCTGATAGTATTTTGTTTGTCTATGTTTGGTGTAGATAGATGGCTCGTGATGTTGTTCCGTTGAATTTTAATGCGTTCCTTGAGAAAGCAAAGTTGAAAGATGATGGTAGCAATTACATGGACTGGGTCCGTAACCTGAGGATTATCCTCATTGCTGCACAGAAGAATTACGTCCTGGAAGAACCGCTGGGTGCCAGGCCTGCTGCAGGAGCAACGCCAGATGTTATGAACGTCTGGCAGAGCAAAGCTGATGACTACTCTATAGTTCAGTGTGCCATGCTTTACGGCTTAGAACTGGGTCTTCAACGACGTTTTGAACGTCATGGAGCATATGAGATGTTCCAGGAGTTGAAGTTAATATTTCAAGCAAATGCCCGGATTGAGAGATATGAAGTCTCCAATAAGTTCTATAGCTGCAAGATGGAGGGGAATAGTTCTGTCAGTGAGCATATACTCAAAATGTCTGGGTATAATAATCACTTGATTCAACTGGGAGTTAATCTTCCGAATGATAGTGTCATTGATGAATTCTCCAATCATCGCCACCAAGCTACAAGAGCTTCGTGATGAACTATAATATGCAAGGGATGAACAAGACAATTCCGAGCTCTTCGCAATGCTAAAAGCTGCGGAGGTAGAAATCAAGAAGGAGCATCAAGTGTTGATGGTCAACAAGACCACTAGTTTCAAGAAAAGGGCAAAGGGAAGAAGAAGGAACTTCAAGAAGAACAGCAAACAAGTTGCTGCTCAAGAGAAGAAACCTAAGTCTGGACCTAAGCCTGAAATCGAGTGCTTCTATCGCAAGCAGATCGACTTTGGAAGCGGAACTGCCCCAAGTATTTGTCGGATAAGAAGGATGGCAAAGTGAACAAAGGTATATGTGATATACATGTTATTGATGTGTACCTTACTAATGCTCGCAGTAGCACTGGTATTTGATCTTGGTTCTGTTGCTAATATTTGCAACTCAAGCAGGGACTACGGATTAGCGAAGATTGGCTAAGGACGAGGTGACGATGCGCGTGGGAAATGGTTCCAAAGTCGATGTGATCGCGGTCGGCACGCTACCTGTACATCTACCATCGGGATTAGTTTTAGACCTAAATAATTGTTATTTGGTGCCAGCGTTGAGCATGAACATTATATCTGGATCTTGTTTGATGTGAGACGGTTATTCATTTAAATCAGAGAATAATGGTTGTTCTATTTATATGAGTAATATCTTTTATGGTCATGCACCCTTGAAGAGTGGTCTATTTTTATTGAATCTCGATAGTAGTGATACACATATTCATAGTGTTGAAGCCAAAAGATGCAGAGTTAATAATGATAGTGCAACTTATTTGTGGCACTGCCGTTTAGGTCATATCGGTATAAAGCGCATGAAGAAACTCCATACTGATGGACTTTTGGAATCACTTGATTATGAATCACTTGATACTTGTGAACCGTGCCTCATGGGCAAGATGACTAAAACGCCGTTCTCCGGAACAATGGAGCGAGCAACTGATTTGTTGGAAATCATACATACTGATGTTTGTGGTCCAATGAATATTGAGGCTCGCGGCGGTTATCGTTATTTTCTCACCTTCACAGATGATTTGAGCAGATATGGGTATATCTACTTAATGAAACACAAGTCTGAAACATTTGAAAAGTTCAAAGAATTTCAGAGTGAAGTGGAAAATCATCGTAACAAGAAAATAAAATTTCTATGATCTGATCGTGGAGGAGAGTATTTGAGTTACGAGTTTGGTTTACATTTGAAACAATGTGGAATAGTTTCACAACTCACGCCACCCGGAACACCACAACGAAATGGTGTGTCCGAACGTCGTAATCGTACTTTACTAGATATGGTGCGATCTATGATGTCTCTTACTGATTTACCGCTATCGTTTTGGGGTTATGCTTTAGAGACGGTCGCATTCACGTTAAATAGGACACCATCAAAATCCGTTGAGACGACACCTCATGAACTGTGGTTTGGCAAGAAACCAAAGTTGTCGTTTCTTAAAGTTTGGGGCTGCGATGCTTATGTGAAGAAACTTCAACCAGATAAGCTCGAACCCAAATCGGAGAAATGTGTCTTCATAGGATACCCAAAAGAGACTGTTGAGTACACCTTCTATCACAGATCTAAGGGCAAGATTTTCGTTGCTAAATTCGGATCCTTTCTAGAGAAGGAGTTTCTCTTGAAAGAAGTGAGTGGGAGGAAAGTAGAAATTGATGAGGTAACTGTACCTGCTCCCTTATTGGAAAGTGGTCCATCACAAGAACCGGTTCCTGTGACAACTACACCAATTAGTGAGGAAGCTAATGATATTGATCATGAAACTTCAGATCAAGTTTCTACTGAACTTCGTAAGTCAAACAGAGTAAGATCCGCACCAGAGTGGTACGGTAATCCTATTTTGGAAGTCATGTTACTTGACCATGGCGAACCTACGAACTATGAAGAAGCGATGGTGAGCCCAGATTCCGCAAAATGGCTAGAAGCCATGAAATCTGAGATGGGATCCATGTATGAGAACAAAGTATGGACTTTGGTTGACTTGCCCGATGATCGGCAAGCCATTGAGAATAATGGATCTTTAAGAAGAAGACTGACGCTGATGGTAATGTAACTGTCTATAAAGCTCGACTTGTTGCGAAAGGTTTTCGACAAGTTCAAGGGGTTGACTACGATGAGACTTTCTCACCCGTAGCGATGCTTAAGTCTGTCCGAATCATGTTAGCAATTGTTGCATTTTATGATTATGAAATTTGGCAAATGGATGTCAAAACTGCATTCTTGAATGGATTTCTGGAAGAAGAGTTGTATATGATGCAACCAAAAGGTTTTGTCGATCCAAAAGGTGCTAACAAAGTGTGCAAGCTCCAGCGATCCATTTATGGACTGGTGCAAGCATCTCGGAGTTGGAATAAACGTTTTGATAGTGTGATCAAAGCATATGGTTTTATACAGACTTTTGGAGAAGCCTATATTTACAAGAAAGTGAGTGGGAGCTCTGTAGCATTTCTGATATTATATGTAGATGACATATTATTAATTGGAAATGATATAGAATTTCTGGATAGCATAAAAGGATACTTGAATAAAAGTTTTTCAATGAAAGACCTCGGTGAAGCGGCTTGCTTACATATTAGGCATCAAGATCTATAGAGATAGATCTGTTGGAAATATGCCCTAGAGGCAATAATAAAAGGATTATTATTATATTTCCTTGTTCATGATAATTGTCTTTTATTCATGCTATAATTGTATTATCCGGAAATCGTAATACACGTGTGAATACATAGACCACAATACGTCCCTAGTAAGCCTCTAGTTGACTAGCTCGTTGGTCAACAGATAGTCATGGTTTCCTGACTATGGACATTAGATGTCGTTGACAACGGGATCACATCATTAGGACAATGATGTGATGGACAAGACCCAATCCTAAGCATAGCACAAGATCGTGTAGTTCGTTTTGCTAGAGCTTTTCCAATGTCAAGTATCTCTTCCTTAGACCATGAGATCGTCTAACTCCCGGATACCGTAGGAGTGCTTTGGTGTACCAAACGCCACAACGTAATCGGGTGACTATAAAGGTGCACTACGGTATCTCCGAAAGTGTCTATTGGGTTGACACGGATCGAGACTGGGATTTGTCACTCCGTATGACAGAGAGGTATCTCTAGGCCCACTCAGTAATGCATCATCATAATGAGCTCAAAGTGACCAAGTGTTTGGTCACGGGATCATGCATTACGGTACGAGTAAAGTGACTTGCCGGTAACGAGACTGAACGAGGTATTGGGATACCGATGATCGAGTCTCAGGCATGTAACGTACCGATTGACAATGGGAATTGTATACAGGGTTGATTGAATCCTCGACATCGTGGTTCATCCGATGAGATCATCGAGGAGCATGTGGGAGCCAACATGGGTATACAGATCCCGCTGTTGGTTATTGACCAGAGAGCCATCTCGGTCATGTCTGCATGTCTCCCGAACCCGTAGGGCCTACACACTTAAGGTTCGGTGACGCTAGGGTTATTAGGAAGACTTGTATGTGATTACAGAATGTTGTTCGGAGTCCCGGATGAGATCCCGGACGTCACGAGGAGTTCCGGAATGGTCCGGAGGTGAAGATTTATATATGGGAAGTTGTCATACGGACACTGCAAAGTTTCGGGGGCATATCGGTATTGTACCAGGGCCAACGGAGGGGTTCCGGGTCCACCGGGAGGGCCACCCTCTCGAGGGCCTCATGGGCCGCAGGGGCAGGGAACCAGCCTGGAGGCTGGGCGCCCCCGGGCCCATGCGCCTAGGGTTCTGGGAACCCTAGTGGGGCGCCCTGCTTAGGGGCAAGCCCCTCGGCCGCCGCCCCCATCTAGATCTCATCTAGAGGGGCCGCCCCTTCCCCTTCCCCTATAAATAGAGGGGCGAGGGGAAGGCTGAACACCTGATCCAAGGCGCAGCCCTCCCTCCCAACACCTCTCCTCCTCCGCTGAGTGCTTGGCGAAGCCCTGCCGAGATCTTGCCTCTCCACCATCATCACGCCGTGCTGCTGCTGGAGCCTTCTTCCTCAACCTCTCCTTCCCCCTTGCTGGATCAAGAAGGAGGAGACGTCGTCCGCTCCATACGTGTGTTGAACGCGGAGGTGCTGTCCGTTCAGCACTTGGTCATCGGTGATTTGGATCACGGCGAGTACGACTCCATCATCCCCGTTCCCTTGAACGCTTCCGCACGCGATCTACAAGTGGTATGTAGATGCAATCTCTCTCCCATGACTCGTTGCTTAGATGAACTCATAGATGGATCTTGGTGAAACCGTAGGAAAAATTTTAATTTTCGGCAACGTTCCCCAACAGTGGCATCATGAGCTAGGTCTATGCGTAGTTCTCTATTGCACGAGTAGAACACAATTTTGTTGTGGGCGTAGATCTTGTAAACTTGCTTGCCGCTACTAGTCTTTTCTTGCTTCAGCGGTATTGTGGGATGAAGCGGCCCGGACCGACCTTACACGTACGCTTACGTGAGACAGGTTCCACCGACTGACATGCACTAGTTGCATAAGGTGGCTAGCGGGTGTCTGTCTCTCCCACTTTAGTTGGAGCGGATTCGACGAAAAGGGTCCTTATGAAGGGTAAATAGAAGTTGACAAAAATCACGTTGTGGTTATTCGTAGGTAAGAAAACGTTCTTGCTAGAACCCAATTGCAGCCACGTAAAAGATGCAGCAACAATTAGAGGACGTCTAACTTGTTTTTGCAGCAATTGTCATGTGATGTGATATGGCCAGAAGTTGTGATGAATGATGAATGATATATTGTGATGTATGAGATCATATTCTTGTAATAGGAATCACGACTTGCATGTCGATGAGTATGACAACCGGCAGGAGCCATAGGAGTTGTCTTTATTTTTGTATGACCTGCGTGTCATTGAAGAACGCCATGTAAATCACTTTACTTTATTGCTAAACGCGTTAGCCATAGAAGTAGAAGTAGTCGTTGGCGTGACAACTTCATGAAGACACGATGATGGAGATCATGATGATGGAGATCATGGTGTCATGCCGGTGACGAAGATGATCATGGAGCCCCGAAGATGGAGATCGAAGGAGCTATATGATATTGGCCATATCATGTCACTACTTTATATAATTGCATGTGATGTTTATTATGTTTATGCATCTTGTTTACTTAGAACGACGTAGTAAATAAGATGATCCCTTATAATAATTTCAAGAAAGTGTTCCCCCTAACTGTGCGCCGTTGCTAAAGTTCGTCGTTTTGAAGCACCACGTGATAATCGGGTGTGATAGATCCTTACGTTCACATACAACGGGTGTAAGACAGTTTTACACATGCATAAACACTTAGGGTTAACTTGACGAGCCTAGCATGTACAGACATGGCCTCGGAACACAAGAGACCGAAAGGTCGAACATGAGTCGTATGGAAGATACGATCAACATGGAGATGTTCACCGATGATGACTAGTCTGTCTCACGTGATGATCGGACACGGCCTAGTCGACTCGGATCGTGTAACACTTAGATGACTAGAGGGATGTCTAATTTGAGTGGGAGTTCATTAAATAATTTGATTATATGAACTTAATTATCATGAACTTAGTCTAAAACCTTTGCAAAATATGTCTTGTAGATCAAATGGCCAACGCTCATGTCAACATGAACTTCAACGCATTCCTAGAGAAAACCAAGCTGAATGATGATGGCAGAAACTATTCGGACTGGGTCCGGAACCTGAGGATCATCCTCATAGCAGCCAAGAAAGATTATGTCCTAGATGCACCGCTAGGTGAAGCACCCATCCCAGAGAACCAAGACGTTATGAACACTTGGCAATCACGTGCTGATGATTACTCCCTCATTCAGTGCGGCATGCTTTACAGCTTAGAACCCGGGCTCCAAAAGCGTTTTGAGCGACACGGAGCATATGAGATGTTCGAGGAGCTGAAAATGGTTTTTCAAGCTCATGCAAGGGTCGAGAGATATGAAGTTTCCGACAAGTTCTATAGTTTTAAGATGGAGGAAAACAGTTGTGTCAGTGAGCACATACTCAAAATGTCTGGGTTGCACAACCGCCTGTCCCAGCTGGAGATCAACCTCCCGGACGAGGCGGTCATTGACAGAATCCTTCAGTCGCTCCCACCGAGCTACAAGAGCTTTGTGTTGAACTACAATATGCAGGGGATGGTGAAGACCATTCCTGAAGTATTTTCAATGCTGAAGTCAGCAGAGGTTGAAATCAAGAAAGAACATCAAGTGTTGATGGTCAATAAGACCACTAAGTTCAAGAAGGGCAAGGGTAAGAAGAAATTCAAGAAGGACAGCAAAGATGTTGCCGCGCCCGGTAAGCCAGTTGCCGGGAAGAAGTCAAAGAATGGACCCAAGCACGAGACTGAGTGCTTTTATTGCAAAGGAAGGGTCATCGAAGCGGAACTGCCCCAAATACTTAGCGGACAAGAAGGCCGGCAACACTAAAGGTATATTTGATATACATGTAATTGATGTGTACCTTACCAGACTCGTAGTAACTCCCGGTATTTGATACCGTGACGTTGCTCATATTTGTAACTCACAGCAGAGCTGCGGAATAAGCGGAGACTGGCGAAGGACGAGGTGACGATGCGCGTCGGGAATGGTTCCAAGGTCGATGCGATCGCCGTCGGCACGCTACCTCTACATTTACCTACGGGATTAGTTTTAAACCTTAATAATTGTTATTTAGTGCCAAGTTTGAGCATGAACATTATATCTGGATCTCGTTTGATGCGAGATGGCTACTCATTTAAATCCGAGAATAATGGTTGTTCTATTTATATGAGAGATATGTTTTATGGTCATGCCCCGATGGTCAATGGTTTATTCTTAATGAATCTCGAACGTAATGTTACACATATTCATAGTGTGAATACCAAAAGATGTAAAGTTGATAACGATAGTCCCACATACTTGTGGCACTGCCGCCTTGGTCACATTGGTGTCAAGCGCATGAAGAAGCTCCAAGCTGATGGACTTTTAGAGTCTCTCGATTATGAATCAGTTGACACATGCGAACCATGCCCCATGGGCAAAATGACCAAGACTCCATTCTCCGGAACAATGGAGTGAGCAACCAACTTATTGGAAATCATACATACTGATGTGTGTGGTCCAATGAGCTTTGAGGCTCGCGGAGGATATCGTTATGTTCTCACTCTCACTGATGACTTGAGTAGATATGGGTATGTCTACTTGATGAAACACAAGTCTGAGACCTTTGAAAAGTTCAAGGAATTTCAGAATGAAATAGAGAATCAACATGACCGAAAGATAAAATTCTTACGATCAGATCGTGGAGGAGAATACTTAAGTCACGAATTTGGTACACACTTAAGAAAATGTGCAATCGTTTCACAAATCATGCCGCCTGGAACACCTCAGCTTAACGGTGTGTCCGAATGTCGTAATCGCACTCTATTGGATATGGTGCGATCTATGATGTCTCTTACCGATTTACCGCTATCATTTTGGGGATACGCTCTAGAGACAGCTACATTCACTTTAAATAGGGCACCGTCTAAATCCGTTGAGACGACACCGTATGAATTATGGTTTGGGAAGAAACCTAAGCTGTCGTTTCTAAAAGTTTGGGGATGCGATGCTTATGTAAAGAAACTTCAACCTGAAAAGCTCGAACCCAAGTCGGAAAAATGCGTCTTCATAGGATACCCTAAGGAAACCATTGGGTATACCTTCTACCTTAGATCCGAAGGCAAGATCTTTGTCGCCAAGAACGGATCCTTTGGAAAAAGAGTTTCTCTCAAAAGGAGTAAGTGGGAGGAAAGTAGAACTCGATGAAGTACTACCTCTTGAACCGGAAAGTAGTGCAGCTCAGGAAAATGTTCTGTGGTGCCTACACCGATCGGAGAGGAAATTAATGATGATGATCAAGGTACTTCGGATCAAGTTGCTCTTGAACTCAGAGGTCCACGAGGACACGCTCCACACCAGAGTGGTATGGCAACCCTGTCCTGGAAATCATGTTGTTAGACAACGGTGAACCTTCGAACTATGAAGAAGCGATGGAGGGCCCAGATTCCAACAAATGGATTGAAGCCATGCAATCCGAGATAGAATCCATGTATGAAAACAAAGTATGGACTTTGACTGACTTGCCCGATGATCGGCGAGCGATAGAAAACAAATGGATCTTTAAGAAGAAGACGGACGCAGATGGTAATGTAACCATCTATAAAGCTCGACTTGTCGCTAAGGGTTATCGGCAAGTTCACGGGATTGACTACGATGAGACTTTCTCTCCCGTAGCGAAGCTTAAGTCCTTCTGAATCATGTTAGCCATTGCCGCATACTATGATTATGAGATATGGCAGATGGACGTCAAAACGGCATTCCTTAACGGTTATCTTAAGGAAGAGTTGTATATGATGCAGCCGGAAGGTTTTGTCGATCCTAAGAATGCTAACAAAGTATGCAAGCTCCAGCGATCCATTTATGGGCTGGTGCAAGCATCTCGGAGTTGGAACATTCGCTTTGATGAGATGATCAAAGTGTTTGGGTTTATGCAGACTTATGGAGAAGCCTGCGTTTACAAGAAAGTGAGTGGGAGCTCAGAGAATTTCTCATATTATATGTAGATGACATACTTTTGATGGGAAATGATATAGAATTCTTGGACAGCATTAAGGCCTACTTGAATAAGTGTTTTCAATGAAGGACCTTGGAGAAGCTGCTTACATATTAGGCATCAAAATCTATAGGGATAGATCGAGGCGCCTCATAGGTCTTTCACAAAGCACATACCTTGATAAGATTTTGAAGAAGTTCAAAATGGATCAGTCCAAGAAAGGGTTCTTGCCTCAGATTGCAAGGTGTGAGATTGAGCTCGGCTCAATGCCCGACCACGGCAAAAGATAAAGAAGAGATGAGTGTCATCCCTATGCCTCAGCCATAGGATCTATTATGTATGCCATGCTGCGTGCACTGACCTGATGTAAACCTTGCCGTAAGTTTGGTAGGAAAGTACCAAAGTAATCCCGCAAGGAACACGGACAGCGGTCAAGAATATCCTGAAGTACCGAAAAGGACAAAGGACATGTTTCTCGTTTATGGAGGTGACGAAGAGCTCGTCAGAAGGGTTACGCCGACGCTAGCTTCGACACAGATCCGATGACTCTAAGTCACAAACCGGATACGTGTATATATTGAATGGTGGAGCAAGAAGCTGGTGCAGCTGCAAGCGAGCGTCGTGGCGGGATCTACATGTGAACGGAGTACATGGCAGCCTCGGAGGCAGCGCATGAAGCAATTTGGGTGAAGGAGTTCATCACCGACATAGGAGTCATACCCAATGCGTCGGGGCCGATCAAACTCTTCTGTGACAACACTGGAGCTATTGCCCTTGCCAAGGAGCCCAGGTTTCACAAGAAGACCAGGCACATCAAGCGTCGTTTCAACTCCATCCGTGAAAATGTTCAAGATGGAGACATAGATATTTGCAAAGTACATACGGATCTGAATGTCGCAGATCCGTTGACTAAACCTCTTTCGCGAGCAAAACATGATCAACACTAGAACTCTATGGGTGTTCGATTCATCACAATATAACTAGATTATTGACTCTAGTGCAAGTGGGAGACTGTTGGAAATATGCCCTAGAGGCAATAATAAAAGGATTATTATTATATTTCCTTGTTCATGATAATTGTCGTTTATTCATGCTATAATTGTATTATCCGGAAATCGTAATACACGTGTGAATACATAGACCACAATACGTCCCTAGTAAGCCTCTAGTTGACTAGCTCGTTGGTCAACAGATAGTCATGGTTTCTTGACTATGGACATTAGATGTCGTTGACAACGGGATCACATCATTAGGAGAATGATGTGATGGACAAGACCCAATCCTAAGCATAGCACAAGATCGTGTAGTTCGTTTTGCTAGAGCTTTTCCAATGTCAAGTATCTCTTCCTTAGACCATGAGATCGTGTAACTCCCGGATACCGTAGGAGTGATTTGGGTGTACCAAACGTCACAACGAATCGGGTGACTACAAAGGTGCACTACGGTATCTCCGAAGTGTCATTGGGTTGACACGGATCGAGGCTGGATTTGTCACTCCGTATGACGGAGAGGTATCTCTGGGCCCACTCGGTAATGCATCATCATAATGAGCTCAAAGTGACCAAGTGTTTGGTCACGGGATCATGCATTACTGATGCACGAGTAAAGTGACTTGCCGGTAACGAGACTGAACGAGGTATTGGGATACCGACGATCGAGTCTCGGGCATGTAACGTACCGATTGACAAAGGGAATTGTATACGGGGTTGATTGAATCCTCGACATCGTGGTTCATCCGATGAGATCATCGAGGAGCATGTGGGAGCCAACATGGGTATCCAGATCCCGTTGTTGGTTATTGACCGGAGAGCCATCTCGGTCATGTCTGCATGTCTCCCGAACCCATAGGGTCTACACACTTAAGGTTCGGTGACGCTAGGGTTATTAGGAAGACTTGTATGTGATTACCGAATGTTGTTCGGAGTCCCGGATGAGATCCCGGACGTCACGAGGAGTTTCGGAATGATCCGGAGGTGAAGATTTATAAATGGGAAGTTGTCATACGGACACTGGAAAGTTTCGGGGGCATATCGGTATTGTAACGGGGCCACCGGAGGGGTTCCGGGGGTCCACCGGGAGGGGCCACCCTTCTCGGAGGGCCTCATGGGCCGCAAGGGGCAGGGAACCAGCCCCTGGAGGGCTGGGCGCCCCTTGGGCCCATGCGCCTAGGGTTGGGGGGGAACCCTAGTGGGGGCGTCCCCCTTGCTTGGGGGGCAAGCCCGCCTCCCTGCCCCCCCCCCTCTAGATCTCATCTAGAGGGGGCCGGCCCCCTTCCCCCTTCCCCTATAAATAGAGGGGCGAGGGGAGGGCTGAACACCTGATCCAAGGCACAGCCCCTCCCCTCCCCAACACCTCTCCTCCTCCGTTGAGTGCTTGGCGAAGCCCTGTCGGAGTACTGCCTCTCCACCATCATCACACCGTCGTGCTGCTGCTGGAGCCTTCTTCCTCAACCTCTCCTTCCCCCTTGCTGGATCAAGAAGGAGGAGACGTCGTCCGCTCCGTACGTGTGTTGAACGCGGAGGTGTTGTCCGTTCAGCACTTGGTCATCGGTGATTTGGATCACGGCGAGTACGACTCCATCATCCCCGTTCCCTTGAACGCTTCCGCACGCGATCTACAAGTGGTATGTAGATGCAATCTCTCTCCCATGACTCGTTGCTTAGATGAACTCATAGAGGGATCTTGGTGAAACCGTAGGAAAAATTTTAATTTTCTGCAATGTTCCCCAACAAGATCAAGACGCTTGATTGGACTTTCACAAAGCACATACCTTGATAAAGTTTTGAAAAAGTTCAAAATGGATCAGGCATAGAAAGGGTTCTTGCCTGTATTACAAGGTGTGAAATTGAGTCAGACTCAATGCCCGACCACAGCAGAAGATAGAGAGAAAATGAAACATGTTCTCTATGCTTCAGCCATAGGCTCTATCATGTATGCAATGCTGTGTACCAGACCTGACGTATGCTTAGCAATAAGCTTGGCAGGAAGGTACCAAAGTAATCCAGGAGTGGATCATCGGACAGCGGTCAAGAACATCCTAAAATACCGAAAAGGACTAAGGATATGTTTCTCGTATATGGAGGTGACAAAGAGCTAGTCGTAAATGGTTACGTCGATGCAAGCTTTGACACTGATCCGGACGATTCTAAATCGCAAACCGGATACGTGTTCTTATTAAACGGTGGAGCTGTAAGTTGGTGCAGTTCTAAACAAAGCGTCGTGGCGGGATCTACATGTGAAGCGGAGTACATAGCAAATGAAGGAGTCTGGATGAAGGAGTTCATTTCCGATCTAGGTGTCATACCTAGTGCATCGAGACCAATGAAGATCTTCTGTGACAATACTGGTGCAATTGTCTTGGCAAAGGAATCCAGATTTCACAAGAGGACCAAGCACATCAAGAGACGCTTCAATTCCATCCGGGACCAAGTCCAGGTGGGAGACATAGAGATTTGCAAGATACATACGGATCTGAATGTTGCAGATCCATTGACTAAGCCTCTTCCACGAGCAAGACATGATCAGCACCAAGACTCCATGGGTGTTAGAATCATTACTGTGTAATCTAGATTATTGACTCTAGTGCAAGTGGAAGACTGAAGGAAATATACACCTCGGCCGTGGCACTGCAGTAATGCCCAACTACAGAACGAGTATTATGGCCCATTTCTAGTTATCCAAAAAGTGACAACAGAGCTTACAAATTGCAGTTCCCTGAAACAATCAACATACATCCTGTCTTCCATGTTAGTCAACTCAAGAAGCACCTGGGAAAGAAAGCAATCCCTAGCCCTCATTTACCTATGGTCAATTCTGATGGGACACTAAAAACAGAACCAGCTTTAGTGCTTCAGGTTCGACAGATACCAAGATACAACCTTTCAGTGGTGCACTGGCTTATACAGTGGACAAATTTATCTCCAGAAGACGCCACTTGGGAAGACGCAGTTTCATCAAATACACGTTCCCAGCTTTGTTTAGCACGTCTACTGAAGCGTGGCGTGCATCATCTACTTCAACACCGTGAGGACACATTGATTTTCAGAGGGGAGCAATGTCAGCTACACAGCCTGAAGATAACTGAAGATGCAGCGGTGTACAGTTCTGAAGAGGAAGATACGCCTCGCTGGATGGACGTCCAGGATAGCTCCTATATTTACCGCGTCGCCCCTGTCCGTCCACTACTAGTTACCGTCATAACAGTACCGTGTGGGTAACTGGGTAAAATCGCTCTCCTACTTAAGCCGGGATGTGCTGTGATTTCCTTAGCTTATTCTCTGTGATTCATTCGCCTCAAGGCAAGATATACTCTATAGCTACAAGAAATACAGATATGGCCTCCTCTTTCGGCCGTGAACCCTAGCCAAATTCCCAAAATCCTCCCGATTCCTTGTCTCAATCCACTCTCAGTTCACTAGGGTCCTAACAATCCTCCCTTTCTAAATCTCACAATGCCGAAATATCTTAACTTCCATGATGATTGGCACTGCTATGTTAGGATCAGTACAAATACAACATTCCAAGGCAATCGCTCTGGCACTTTGAAGATTATCCCCAGTGGACCATGTGGACCTAAACATTCAAAAATAAACTTTATATAAGCGACCAAGAAAAACATTCGGTCAATATACCTAATAATACTAAACAAAGCTATTGATCACGTCAAAATGAAGGACATATAGTTCATTGTATTCAGTTACTAAGACGTGGCAGAAAATAATATGTTGTCACTGACTCGCAGAAGAATATGAGAATTTCCTTGCTGCCAGCTGCCATAGACAAGCGAATAGACTCTTGAGCTCCTGGGCGGTAGGGATCCTGCGAAGTGAATTAGTTGTAAATTCTTGCAAATCAGTGCAGTTATAAATGGTTCATGAGTTATAAAGGATGCCACTATGTGTCAGTAAACATTAAGATAATCACTATGCAAGAAATAGAAGAAAATGGTCTCATGCAAGCAAATACATATGTTAGTATCGCTTAAAATTTCAGTAGTAGCACATGCTTGTGCATGCAGAATTTCAATATATGTTAGAACGTTCACTAGGCAAGAAATAGTCCCTCTGTACCAAAATACTTGTAGTTGGGGGAAACTAGTACAAGTTCCCCCAACTACAAGTATTTCGTTAGAGAGGGAGTAGAAGGTAATGATCTCATGCATGTGGCAAAAATGTTATTATCACTACAAATGTTATTATTGTTACTAGGACAGGCTTCTGCATTACTAAAAAAAGGGCTGCCCAGTGCACGTAGCTCCCGCTTGCGCACGGTCCAGCCACTTTGGGTCTTCTGTACGCAGCCTTTCCCTACATTTCTGCAAGGGGCTGTTTCCTGGACTCGGACCCATGACCTCATGGTCATAAGGTAACAGCTTTATCGCTGTGCCAAGGCTTCTGCATTACTACCACCGAAAATTTAGGGATGTACAACAGTAGAGAGAGAGAGAGAGAGAGAGAGCAAGTAATCAGAAATATGCAGCCATAAGAAATAGATTATGAGTGCCAGTAGAACTAGTAATAGGCACCCATGCAAATGCACAACAATACTATCACAAATGTCAACCACTATTCACAACATCAAGGTAAAATGCTTAGCTATTGAAATAATAATAACGCATTAACAGCAGTGGGTAAAAGCATAAAATGCCGGTTTGCTAGTTACCTTTATTCCCACAATATACCTTAGCATAATAAGATTATCTTCTGGTAATACCCAGTCAGCCCTCTGGTCCTCATTTGGAACATCACTCATCTCACAAGGTCTGTATGCAAAGGCAACACAGTAACACATGTCTTCACTGAATTTCTTGAACTCACCAACCTACAACAGTACACTAGTGCAGAACCGGGCTTTAGCACCGGTTCATAAGGCCCTTTAGTGTCGGTTCTGCAACCGGCACTTAAGTGTGGGGACTAAAGGCCCCCCTTTTACTACCGGTTCAAAACGAACCGCCACTAAAGGGCCACCACGTGGCACGAGGCGCGCCGTGGTCTTGGGGACCTTTAGTCCCGGTTGGTAGGATTTTTTTTTTTTGAAATAAAGCAAAAACAGCTCACCTACTGGGCCGGCACGGCCTGCATACGACTAGAAACCCAACCTTTAGTTGGGCCAGGATGCAGGCCCGACGCTGTTGAGAGGGCCCCACAGGCGTAAGACTTGCAATAGGTCCACAAAGGTTGCTTAGAGAGGAGCTCGACACGGTAGCAGCGGGGCTTATAAACCGTCGAGCTCCTCTTAACTAGCGAGGTGGGACTAAACATTGTGCATCATGGTGGCAGCGCACCCTTCAAGATCGGTTGGTGGCACGGACCCGCATTAAAGGGGGGTCTTTAGTACCGGTTGGAGCCACCAACCCGTACTAAAGGCCACCACCTCTTTAGTACCGGTTCGTGGCACGAACCGGTACTAAAGGTTCGCCACGAACCGGTACTAATGAGCGCCGCCCGCCTAGCCATTGGAACCGGCATTAATGGTCACATTAGTGCCGGTTCAATTACAAACCGGGACTAATGAGCTTCACATTAGGCCCTTTTCCTACTAGTGGTAATTGATTAATTAGTTAGTTGCAAAATCATACTGTACTTAAGGAAATGATTAAGACTTGAAGTTACTTTTTCGCAAGTCATTGGGTGCTTTAAACCATCCGTGTCGATCCAACTTATGCATGACTCTAAAATAAGTTCAGCAGCTCCTCAGTAACCCTCCAAAAAGAAAAGGAAAGGCATTACTTAAAGTGGTCAGAGAAAACAGATTAGCAGCCAATTGAGAAGATATTTGTTTATGGTCTATGGCTCTCTTCATGTTAATTTCTCAAAATAATGTGTTCAAGCCTTCAAGGAAGCACAAAAGATGTACATGGTTACACATAATTGTGTGTGGTACATGATACTGTCACGAGCGTGAATTCCAGTGCACCAAGTGTGAATCCCAGTGCGAAACAAATATAACAAATGAAGGGCACTGAGATAGAATCATAGAAATGGGTACAATTTCATCAATTCAAACCATTATGGCAAGGTAAATTGAGGAATGGTTCATTGAAAGGGCAACCAAATTTGTTCTGCGAGATATGTCATACATAGTTACCAAACAAGGAATTTTGCTGAGGCCAAGACAGCCATAAAATTTCTCTTGAAGCAAATAATGACTCACCGCTGCAAATAAAATGGATTACCACTTGCACCGCAACCCCCCTTCACTTTTTCTCTGAACTGAATGTGAAAACTTGAAAGATAGAGGACTTGGATTTTGATTCACTGAACCTCATACCAAGATGTTGAATATACAAATCATGGTTACCAAGCAGGAGAAAAAGAGAATCTAGTATGAGATAGTATAGGGGATATTCGTTTCTGAGCTCGGGCTCAGATGAACCTGAAATCAGCACCACCCAATCCCATGTGGATGTGTGTCGTACGCTGTAATACTTCTGGTATAGTGGACGTATTTGAACACAAATATAGCCTGCATGTGGATGCATTAATTGCAATGGCAGCGCGTCCGTTCGACGCGGAACACCTGACCGTGCACGGCTCAGTCAATTTCTGTACTGGGCTGAGCCACGCGTGGGGTGTTAGCTGCTTTGACGGCCAGGTCTGGGGCCATGGTTTTAACTGCTTCAAACGACTGCAGCAGATAGCTGAACAGAAACCGTGCATATCTCATAAGTCTGTCATGCTGCATTTACGTGGAGTGTTGCAGGCAGGAATAAGCATAATCGAACTTTGGTTGTACTAACCTGTCAGTAATGTCCTACAAAATAGAAATGTTCCGTCACTGACAAATCCAAGTATTCTTTCACACCCCACACACTTCAACAATCAGTTTGAAGAACTTACCGAGCAGCCGCAAACAATTCCATGCATTAATTTGGTCCTCTCTGCGTTCAACATGCTTTTTCCATAATTTATTCCAAAACATATCACCCAAGAACATAATTTGTAGAAGTCGTATGCCTCCTCTAGTGAATCGAAACTTAGACCTAGTCCAGGACGGACCACACTTTTCGTTGGTTCCTTCGCATACTTACCGATTGATTGCTCAATGGCACTCATCCTCGAGGGACATTGTGTTCTGTCAGGCGGCACGCTACCCAGACGCAACCTGATTTTACATACAGAAACAGTTTTTTGGTCAGTCCTCACTTGAATGCATCAACCAAAATTACAAAGACTAACCATCCAAAATGAGCTTCAGAAACCAGTTGCAAAATACTGTCATCATGGTGGAGTGCTCGCATTAATCAATGAAATTTATATTTTCCAACAAATTCAGAGCTTGTCACGAACCCAACGTAAAAGCAGGGGTATGCAGGACTGAAAATGTTTTGTACATAATGGTTTGCCATGCTAATACAACAGTCACGCCTCAAACTTATTTTCTTAGAAATTGACCACTTGGTGCTAGTATATGTTTTGCACTCCCAGATCTCAATTTTGTTCTGAGTTCTACTGAACCCACGTTTGCACTAATTTGTCTGTCACAACTCCAGGAACTACTCTTCTGCTAGCCTCTGAAATTCAGCACAACTGTGATTACTATTTTAGTTCTTGAACTAAAACTGCTGTTATATTCCATTCTGAGATCATGGCTGCCAACTGAACTACGTAGTACGACAAGCAGAGCACCATCCAACACAAAATAATTCGGATCATATGTACTGGAAAAGGTTTCAGGCCAAACATTTTTGTCCATCCTGGCGCCTCTGGATTCACCCTATCCATGGACTGGGCTGACCTCGTCGGAGATGGTTCCTGGCTGGCGCACTCTTGCCGCCCCTGGCTGGCTCCGCCAACTCGCTGCCCGCACCCGTAACCAGCGTTCCAGTCAGCCGGCTGGACACTCATGGCACCATTCCGCGGGAAGACCGCCAGAGGAACCGGAACTGGGTGGTCTAGGCTGTCCACGAACTCTTCACGAAGGGGAAATCTGCGAAGACATGGGAATGGCATGGCGGCGCACGCATGCACAGGCGTCAGGCGCATGTCCACTCCTACGGCAAAATATCGACAGATCTCCAACTAGGGGCACTGATCCCTTACCTGTCGACCGCGTCTAGAAGGAATTCAAGTCCAGCGTCTTCCATGCTCTCTTAGTTTCAGCCGCCGTAG
Source organism: Aegilops longissima (assembly GCA_021605205.1). Lineage (NCBI taxonomy): Eukaryota > Viridiplantae > Streptophyta > Magnoliopsida > Poales > Poaceae > Aegilops > Aegilops longissima. The sequence goes on from JAHIAM010000996.1 coordinate 41,157, forward strand.
ACTTCCACCGTAATGGGGACGGAGTACAGATGCCGGCGGTGGCGGCTAGTACGCAGACCAAGCTCACGGCTCAGCATAAAAGTGAATAATCTGGTCCACGGACCAGCTTTTCCATCCGTCGGGACGGACGTGCGCGCGTACGATTCGGGCCCATTACCACGCACTGTTCGCTACACTGCACAGCCGTATATCGATTTACCAAGGCCTCAGAGCAGACCTGTCAGACCGAATTTTTCGAATCCCCAGAAGCAAACCAACGAGAGAGATTTAGGGAGCAGCTGCGCCGGAGCACCAAAACGCCGTGTCCACAGTATAGCCTTTTCCGTCGGCGATCCAGTCACCTCTGGAGCTTGACCACCCTGTGACATTGAACAAAAGTTAGTAGCCACGAAGCTGAACTATAACATGAGGAGGAAGAAAAACATGTTCAGATTCATGGATGAAAAAGTACATGTTACATAAAGTATAGGCTGACCTCAGGCTCAAATATTCTTCCAGATGTATTCTGAGCAATTTCTTCAATAATCATTTTCAACACAGCAGCAGATAAATTCTGAGTGTTATCTGGAGGATCCATCTTCTCTCCACCAAAATATGCCTCAACAGCAGCCATCTTAACAGTGACAACGAAGAAAGGGGAAAGGAGTCAAGGCCCAAGCATATTTGAGAAATCACAAACCCTACTGGAATTTCCACGTATTAAGACGAGGACAATACTACAAAAATAGCTTTCCACGTGATTTGAAGTTAACGTTTCAGTCTTGTAACAGCAAATTGTTGTTGCAGAACCCATTGTCTCAGATGCGGAAAGTATATTGACCTATAATATAAGCTTCAGAGAATGCATGAGACCGGCTGTTGCAACAAGTAGCATAACACAAAGAAGCAATGGGAACATACCAGATCTTTATCCCTCATCATTTTGCGCACCAAAAAGGCGAGCCTGACAAAAAATATGCAGTTTAACTGGTTAAGTGATTGCTAGTATGTTATGAGAAAATTACACATTATTTATGCTTACAATGTGACAGCCAATGGTGTCCTTCAGGAACAGACACAATCACAATTGTGACCTAATTACATCCCAAGATGATGAGATAACAGAAACTGTAAAAACTAAATCAGCAGCCATGAATACAAAATCGAATACCTACCGCCACTGTGAAGATTTTAACTACTCCGCGTATTATCGCGCCAACACATGAACTCATGCATAGGCTAATAAAAATTACAGGATCAAACCCAATTCAGTGTTAATGCCAGAATCTTCTGATATGCTTGCCATCAGCAATCCCCATTCAGTGTTAATAACACCAGCGGTCACCTGGGTAATATACAGTAGATTCCCATGATCAATGTTCTATTGCAATACATACCTCACTAGCTTGCCCTCTATCATGACCATCTATATTAATCAAAATATCTAGTACCACATACATATGTTACGACAACGCCCAAAAATAACTGCACTCAGGCCGACTTAGGTTCACAAAAAAAGATGCATTCTTCTTCAATGCTACATTTCAAGAGCAGAATTACACATGTGAACCATAAGACTAACCGAAGTTCCACATTTTAGTATATGAGATGGGCATAAATAAATTTCAAAAATATGGAAATTGAGATCAACAAATTTTATTTGACTACCATAGACATCCAAGATCAGCAGATATTAACAACATAAATAACATCAAGATACCGTCTAATACTTTCAGTAAGTAAAATGGTTTCAAGAATAATCAAATAAAAAACATAAATCTGTTATGTCCCCACAAGGAAAATATAAACAAACAAGGTTACTGCACTTCTACTTCACATCACAAACTACAAAAGGTTTCGGAAGCTGAAAGTAACTGTACATTTTCTCCAATTGGTAGGTACAGACAGACAGACCAGCATTGTACCATAGCTGGCAACCCGACATTAGAAACGGTGACTTCTGCTCCTTGTTTACCTTCCATTAACAACCAACTTGCAGTGTCAGCTTAATAGTTCAGCTAAACTAGTTCCAAAAGGCAAAAGCAAGCGTATGAGAGTAACTCACTATTTTACTTTCTTCCGTCATGCTCAATTCATCTATGGAGAAATGGCCACTATTAGGACTCCATCAGCAGGTACCTAACAAGAAAATTAGAGTAAAGCCTTATATTACTAAACTGCTTGCAGCCACTTGTTCCAAAATAAAAAATAACAGCATTCGTACCTGGTCACCCATCTTGAAGGGCACTACATCTCCAACAACAAGAGCGTAAATTGATGCCTTGATTCTCCTTCCACCTCGCACAACCTGAATGAGAACATCTGAGACAATATTTGGGAACGAATAGACAATTTATAGCAAGATAAGTCTTAAATTTTAACCTCCAAATGAATGTTCTGTTTCTCCTCATTCAAGGTTTGGAACTGCAACGATTGCTTGTAGTCACTACTCACTAGTAGCTGGACAATATTGTGAGCCGTTAATAATGAATGCCTAGTAACATGTCTAAGATACCTCCGACGTTTCAGGAATACATGTTGTGACTATATCACTTCCAAACACTTCTTATTTTCTTATTAGGTACTGATATATACAGTCAAGGAATTTAGATACTGACAAATGTAAGTGAAAGGACAGACCCTTCAATATGTTGATATGTTATAATAATTGCTCACAGAAATGGCCAGAAAGAGGAAGATGGTTGCGGTGGCATGCCTGCAAGCTGCAACAAAAACATCTAAGGGTACAGCAAAAGCAATGCTGGGCCCATCATACCAGCCTTCTTTTATAACCTACAAGGTATGGTGATGAACCATCTAGTTAATGGTAACTAAATGAAAGAGCAAAAACTAAATGAAAATAAGATGTAAGGTATGGTTTTTCTTCAACAGTACAAGTCATGAAAATTGCACACAGTACAAGGAATGATGCTCGACCAACATGCTAAAGAACAGATTAACCAAAGATAGAATGCGTTTCACTTCCAAACATACTAGCAAGTTCCTACCAGGTGCATCCACAAAGCTCCATTACATACAACATTAAACAGAGATAGCTATTTTTTTGGGGGGCTCCTCCGGCAGAGGTGCAGCCGCCATTGCCTGGGGCAGGCTAGTCCTCGGCACTCCTGGTCTTGCGCACCTCGTGAGCCAATTCGACTTCGACAGCGTGCTCCACCATGCTGTGGAAGTCGGACTTGATCTTCATCATCCTCGCCTGGGAGAGTTCCTCGGCGTCGGTTGGGATACTTGAAGTCACCATGTGCACCGCCGCCATGTGCACCGCCCCGAGACCTGCGAAAGACACGAGAAGAGCCGTCGACCCAATCTTCCACCATGTTTTCTGTATCAGGATATCGCTGTGGTAGTGGTGGCGGCGGATGGCGGCGGATGGCGGGGAGCGAGTGGTGGCTGCGGCGGCGAGGTGGCGGTGGAGGGAGGTGGCGACGCGGCGCAGTGGGGCGGCCATGGAGGACAAGCTGTAGAGACGGGCGGCGCGGTAGCGGGAGCCGGCGCCGGAGAGGGGAAAAGGCAGGGGTGCTCGGCGGCGTCTCACAGATCGAGGGTTTGGGTGGGGGGGCGAGAGAGTCGGGAAAGCGGCGTGGTCCGGGCCTCCGGGGGAGCTCCTATACAGCGACCTTGAGCCGGCCCAGGTGAGGAACCGGGCTCCTCTTTTTTTCATTTCATTTCTTTTTTTATTTTCTTTTCAGCTTTTTCTTTTTTGCTTCTTTTAGAAAATTCGGGATTTGATTTTATTAAAAAAATCAACAAATGCAAAATAATATTCATGAATTTCAAAAAAATGTTCTAAATTTAAAATGGATATTTTACGAATTTAATGGACATGTTTTGAATTTTTATTAACATTTTTTTGTTATTTGATGTATTTTTTTCCATTTTCGATGATTTTTTTGCTATTTTAAGGAAAAAATAAAATTCAATAAATATTCTTCCGGAACCGATGGAAAAAACTAAATTCAATAAAAATTGTTTTCAAATTGATGAACAAATTTTGAATTTGACAAACATTTTTAATATGATGAACATTTTAAAAAATAAATGACTTTTTAATTTGATGAACAAAATTTTGAATTCGAAGAATAAAAGTTGTATTTCAAACAATGTTCGAATTTCAAGAAATGTTCACCTATTTGAGAAAACATTGTTCCCTGATATTAGAAAATGTTTCTGAATTTCGAAAGAAAAAATGATAAATTGGGGAAAATGAAAAGTATAAGAGAGAAAAGGAAAAAAAAGAAAAATAGATAACAAATGAAAGAAAAAACAAGGAAAAGAAGAAAAACCGGAAACTGCTGATACGTCCATTTTGCATTATGTTTTCCTACAATTATTTATTATGTTTGGTTCATTATTTCACTTTATGATGCTATTCTAATGCCTTTTCTCTATTCTTTTGCAACTTTAATATGAAGAGGGAGATTGTCGGTAGCTGAAATTTTGGACCTGAAAAAGCTGCAGCAGAGATAGATATTCCCCACAACTCCAAATACTCTGAAAATTAACGAAGAATTATTTTGGGTTATATAAAAAATATTGGCGGAAGAAATACTAGAAGGGGGCCCACCAGTGAGGGATGAGCTCAGGGGGCGCTCCTAGTGAGCTCGTGGCTCCACCAGCATGCCTCTGGGGCCCATTTCCTCCTATACGATGCTATTTGCCCTAGAAAAAAATGAGAAGATGACTTTCGAGACGGAGCGTCGCTGTCTCGAGGCAGAACCTTGGCAGGAGCACTTTGCTCTCCGGCGGAGCGATTCTGCAGGGGAAACTTCCCTCCGGGAAGGGGAAATCAAAGCTATCGACATCAACAACGATCCTCTCATCATGGGAGGACCAATCTTCATCAACATCTTCACCAGCACCATCTCCTCTCAAACCCTAGTTCATCTCTCATATTCAATCTTTGTACCAAAACCTCAAATTGGTACATGTGGGTTGCTAGTAGTGTTGATTACATCTCAGAATTGATGCTAGTTGGTTTATTTGGTGTAGATTAAATGTTCAGATCCTTAAGCATATTCTATACACCTCTGATCTTGAACATGAATATGATATCTGAGTAGTTACTTTTGTTCTTGAGGACATGGGAGAAGGCATGTTATAAGTATTTATATGAAGTTGGGATTCGTTCGGTACTTGATGATATGTATGTTGTTCTTTCTTTAGTGGTGTCATGTGAACGTCGATTACATGACATTTCACCATATTTGGGTCTAAGGGAGGGCATTGGGGAGTAATAAGTAGATGATGGGTTATGAGAGTGACTGAAGCCAAGGCCGGTCCACAGGATAAACGGGGCCCAGGGGCAAGACAAGAACATGGGGCCCTTCTTGACACACAAAAGCTCAATTTTTTTATTTATTTTTAAAATTAGAAGCAAAGTAAATATCCACTACATAGTGTAGATTCATGGAATAATATAGCTCCAGAACAACTTGATTTCCTAATTGTTACAATGGAGCTATTTTTCCTGCAAAACAAAACAAACAATGAATGATTGTTGTTCATGGACACGCGATATTTCTGAGTTTGGTGAATGAGCTACGTTTTTAGTTTACTACAACTATTACCCCCCTCGTTGGTATCATCAGCAGCAACATAAATATTGTCAGTTTTTGCTCATCGACATATCTACCCTCAAGTACAAAGAATTACTACTTTTGGAAAACTTAGCCATTACCCGCCAAAAAAATTGAAAACTAAGCGATTGATCCTTTCTGGGATTCTACCAGTTCATCTATCCATTTTTCTCCCTTCCTTGGAGACATTTCACTAAACAAGCTGCATAAAAATCGTTAATACTGGAACAAAAGAACCTGGAAACGGATTGATGCAAATGTAGGTGGCTTGATCCACATGCAGCAGCAGCCAGAATTAGCACGAACAAGACGACGCAGCCATGAAGTGAATAAAATTTACCCTTTTTCTTCTAATCTCCTGCATGAGTACTCTCTCACATCTGGATCCAATGAAGAGCGAAACAATGTGCAATGTGAAATCGTGAGTGCTGGAGGGCAGGGCTAATTACCAGTGAATCTTTAATTTGAGGAATGAGGTTACGGGAATCAAGAACACATACCATCTTGATCTCTCCAACTCTAGTTGATGGGGAGTGACCAGATCGTTGAGAAAGGAAGGAGAGGAACATTGGGGAGTGAATTCGCGCCCTAGGTATCACGTCCATGTCCTTGTAATCGGAGAGGCATCAAGCATGCAAGAGGTGGCGCTGTTCAGGAGTCAGGATTTGGGGAAGCGAAGGAGTCGCAGAGCTGAAGATACGAGAACGATGAAGGTCCAGTGCGAATAGACGCGACTTTTGCGTGGTGGGTTTTCCATAGCACGGTTCCTTGGGCCTTCATTTTTCCCTTGTACTTTCCTTGGCCCATTCTACTTACTAGAGAAGGAATACCTGGGCCGGGGCCTCTGTCCCCCCAGGGCCTAGGGCAGGCGCTCCGTTTGCCCGTCCTATGGGCCGGCCCTGACTGAAGCATAAATTCTAATTTATGCGTTATTCCATAAGGGGCTGATTTGGATCCATATGTTTCAGGCTATGGTTAGATTTATCTTAATTTTTCTTTTGTAGTTACGGATGCTTGCGAGAGAGGGCAATCCTAATGGGGTTTCTTGATCAAGTAAGAACAACATCCTAGCACCGGTCCACCCACATATCAAATTATCAAAGTAGCGAACGTGAGTCAAAACATGATGAATGTGACTAGACGAAAATTCCCATGTGTCCTCGAGAATGCTTCATATAAGAGAACTTTTCGGCTTGTCCTTTGCTATAAAAAGGGCCACCTTATTGCACTTTGTTACTATTGCTACCTGTCAGTTGTTACAAATTACCTTGCTACAAAACTATCCATTACCGCTACTTTCAGTACTTGTAGAGAATACTTTGCTGAAAACCATTTATCATTTCCTTCTACTCCTCGTTGGGTTCGACACTCTTACTTGTCGAAAGGACTACAATTGATCCCCTATACTTGTGGGTCACCAAGACTTGTCGGGGAGTGAAGCGTCTTTGGTAAGTGGAATTTGGTAAGGAAACATTTTTATTACGTGCTGAAATTTACCGTCACTAGATACCATATGAATAGGTTTCGACAAACATTTTTCTCGAGCAACTTTGTGTGCCACAGATGCAACTTCGGTGCTATAGGAAATCAACTCCTTTTTCCCCTATATCACTACCTATATGAGGAGAATCCTTCTAAGTTGGTTGCCCTGACTACCAATTGACTAGCTTCACCTCTAAGTTGCCTACCATAATTAAGGACACCCAATCACCCCACATTTCGGGATCGACCTCTCTAGACACCTTTAACCATCCAATGACGGTCACCTAATTTGTTTGAACAAGTCTGTACATCCAAAATCCTCCAAACCGAACGATGATGGGGTGTTCTCAGGCGTCCTCATCGTCCATTACTCCCTCCGACATCAAGCCGGATCCAATCTTCTCAGACAAACAAGAGGAGCAGAATCCGCCAAGTATTTTCGATCGTACCAAGTGATCCCACCCCGAGGAGATAACTTATTGACACATCTCTATGGCACAAACTGTTGGGGAACGTAGTAATTTCAAAAAAATTCCTACGCACACACAATATCATGGTGATGCGTAGCAACGAGAGGGGAGAGTGTTGTCCATGTACCCTCGTAGACCGAAAGCGGAAGCGTTAGCACAACGCGGTTTATGTAGTCGTATGTCTTCACGATTGGACCGATCAAGTACCGAACGTTCGGCACCTCCGAGTTTAGCACACGTTCAGCCCGATGACGTCCCTCGAACTCCGATCCAGCCGAGTGTTGAGGGAGAGTTTTGTCAGCACGACGGTGTGGTGACGATGTTGATGTTCTACTGACGCAGGGCTTTGCCTAAGCACCGCTATCTTTTATGATTGTGAGCACTCATTAAAATATGACATGCTAAAGGGTTGATGCTGGACAAGGAAGACAACGTAATGGGTTATGCTTTCTTATATCTGAAATAAAGTATATTGTCATGGATCATCCAACATGTTGAGCTTGCCTTTCCCTCTCATGCTAGCCAAATTATGTGCACCAAGTAGAGATACTACTTGTGCTTCCAAATACCCTTAAACCCAGTTTTGCCATACCTATGGATTGAGTAAGATCCTTCAAGTAAGTTGTCATTGTGCAAGCAATAAAAATTGCTCTCTAAATATGTACTCCCTCCGTCCCAAAGTAACTGTCTTGAGCTTAGTACAAATTTGTACTAGAGCTAGCACAAAGTTAAGACACTTATTTTGAGACGGAGGGAGTATGATTTATTAGTGTGGGAGAAAATAAGCTTTATACGATCTTGTGATGTAGAAGTAATAAAAGCGATGGACTGCATAATAAAGGTCTATATCACAAGTGGCAATATAAAGTGACATTCTTCTGCACTAAGATTTTGTGCATCCACCCTTAAAAGCACATGACAACCTCTGCTTCCCTCTGCGAAGGGCCTATCTTTTACTTTTATCTCCTACCTTATGCAAGAGTCATGGTGATCTTCACCTTTCCTTTTTATATTTTATCCTTTGGCAAGCACATTGTGTTGGAACGATCCTGATATATATATCCAATTGGATGTGAGTTAGCATGAACTATTATTGTTGACATTTACCCTTGAGGTAAAAGGTTGGGAGGCAACACCATAAGCCCCTATCTTTCTCTGTGTCCGATTAAAACTCCGTAACCACAAGTATTGCGTGATTGTTAGCAATTGTGAAAGACTAAATGATAGTTGAGTATGTGGACTTGCTGAAAAGCTCTTATTTAGACCCTTTCCGATGTTATGATAAATTGTAATTGCTTCAATGACTGAGATTATAGTTTGTTAGTTTTCAATAAAGTTTCTGATTCATACTTGGCATTGTGAATAGATTGTTACTTTATCATAAGAATTCATATGAAAATATTCATATATGTTGCTGTTATAAGAATGATCATGATGCCTTCATGTCCGTATTTTATTTTATCGACACCTCTATCTCTAAACATGTGGACATATTTTTCGATTTCGGCTTTCGCTTGAGGACAAGCGAGGTCTAAGCTTGGGGGAGTTGATACGTCCATTTTGCATCATGCTTTGATATTGGTATTTACTGCTTTATGGGCTGTTATTACACATTATGTCACAATACTTATGCCTATTCTCTCTTATTTTACAAGGTTTACATGAAGAGGGAGAATGCCGGCAGCTGGAATTCTGGGCTGGAAAAGGAGCAAATATTAGAGACCTATTCTGCGCAACTCCAAAAGTCCTGAAACTTTACGGAAGTCATTTTTGGAAATTATAAAAAATACTGAGCGAAGAAAATACCAGAGGGGGCCCACACCCTGGCCACGAGGGTGGGGGCGCGCCCTACCCCCCTGGGTGCGCCCCCTGCCTCATGGGCCCCCTGGCAGGCCTCTGGTGTCCATCTTCTGCTATATGAAGTCTTTTTCCCTGGAAAAAATCACAAGGAAGCTTGCGGGACGAAACTCCGCCGCCACGAGGCGGAACCTTGGCGGAACCAATCTAGGGCTCTGGCGGAGCTGTTCTGCCGGGGAAACATCCCTCTGGGAGGGGGAAATCATCACCATCGTCATCACCAACGATCCTCTCATCGGGAGGCGGTCAATATCCATCAACATCTTCACCAGCACCATCTCCTCTCAAACCCTAGTTCATCTCTTGTATCCAATCTTTGTATCAAAACCTCAGATTAGTACCTGTGGGTTGCTAGTAGTGTTGATTACTCTTTGTAGTTGATGCTAGTTGGTTTATTTGGTGGAAGATTATATGTTCAGATCCTTAATGCATATTAATACCCCTCTGATTATGAACATGAATATGATTTGTGAGCAGTTACGTTTGTTCCTGAGGACATGGGAGAAGTCTTGCTATTAGTAGTCATGTGAATTTGGTATTCATTCGATATTTTGATGAGATGTATGTTGTCTCTCGTCTAGTGGTGTCATGTGAACGTCGACTACATGACACGTCACCATTGTTTGGGCCAAGGGGAAGGCATTGAGAAGTAATAAGTAGATGATGGGTTGCTAGAGTGACAAAAGCTTAAACCCAGTTTATGCGTTGCTTCGTAAGGGGCTGATTTGGATCCATATGTTTCATGCTATGGTTAGGTTTACCTTAATACTTCTTTTGTAGTTGCGGATGCTTGCAATAGGAGTTAATCATAAGTGGGATGCTTGTCCAAGTAAGGGAAGCACCCAAACACCGGTCCACCCACATATCAAATTATCAAAGTACCGAACGCGAATCATATGAGCGTGATGAAAACTAGTTTGACGATAATTCCCATGTGTCCTCGGGAGAGTTTTCCTTCATATAAGAAATTGTCCAGGCTTGTCCTTTGCTACAAAAAGGATTGGGCCACCTTGCTGCACCTTATTTACTTTCATTACTTGTAACCCGTTACGAATTATCTTATCACAAAACTATCTGTTACCAATAATTTCAGTGCTTGTAGAGAATACCCTAGTGAAACCGCTTGTCATTTCCTTTTGCTCCTCGTTGGGTTTGACACTCTTACTTATTGAAAGGACTACGATAGATCCCCTACACTTGTGGGTCATCAGCGACCACCCAACTGGTGCCTCTTTTTCCTCCGGGTCCGCCTCCATCTCAGAGTTGTGATTGCATCCTTATTTGGTTGCTACGCGGCGACCTTCAAGGCACGGTTGCTTCGACCACTATCTTCGACGACAATGTAATCGGATGGATTACTAATTGCAGTGTATAAATTTTGTTTGATTGGCATAATTAGCACATAACCAGACATGAATGTCCCTTTATTATCAGGGTTTATTCTCTTCAGCTATTTTTGCGCTCACGTACCCACAATTTTTTATTAATTAGAGCAAAACCAGCATATTTTTCTTCTATTAGCATGTGCCCACAATTTTTTCAATTATAGGCTATAGCCAACCAGCATATTGTCTTTTATTGGCACGTACAAGTTACCTCCGGCAATAATTTGTGGAGTACAGCGTTCTGCACATGATTCTCGAGACAACTTCCTTATTCTCACATAACCTTCTTATTTCCAGACAACTTAACAACATATAAAAACTGGTGCGATTTAGTATAAAATTCCAAGGTGGGACTATTCCTATCATAACTGCAAGCTAGCTGAGTTGGCTTTCTCCGTTGACACAATAGGGAAGGTTCATGTTCAATCCCATCGCGCCCTTAATTTTTTGCTGCTTGTGAGCGTGACAGAAAAAGAAATCTGTGGTAGGCCCAGTTGGGGATAAGCCAAAAAAAATGGGGAACTACGTGTGGAATGGTTGAAGCTAAATCTATACGTATATTTTTGCTTTTCTTGGGGCAACTCCGTGGAGCTACTATATGAAGCTAGTTGCGTCAAATAGTGCGTGGAACGCACAACCAATCACGTATGGACCAGCTACTGGCAGGCACCGAAATGACCTTTGTTTGCAAGGCATGAGTAATAATTCAGAAAAATGACGGGTTGAATGATCAAACACATTATCTTAAAGACTCGACCACGTACTGCTAGCCATGGCAACAAATACCTACTGCTAACCAATGTGCAGCGCGAATATTTAACAACATACTGCAACGTCGGATTTATAAAAAATAGATTTTCTTAAAAATATGAATTGCCGAATATTCTTGGAAAAGTGAATATGTTTTGAAATTAGGAATAATGTTTTTAATATTCGTCCATTTTGAAAAAAATGATTTTTTAAACGACATCATTTTCTGAAGACACGAGCTTTTTACGAAAACACAAACATTTTTTAAGTTGTGACCGACTTTTGAAAATGGAACATGTTTTGAACATTCAGAACAATTTTATAAAATGTATTTTTAAATGCAGACATTATTTTGAATTTGTGAATATTTAACTAAAACAAGAATATTTTTCAAATTTGGAATATTTTTTAAACTTATTTTTTTTCAAAATCCAAACCATTTTTGAAAACACAAACAGTTTTTGGGAAAAATTGAATATGTTCTGAATTTCAAAAACAATTCGGAACGAGACTTTTTTAAACATTCATAAAAACAGGCACACATTATTTTAAGTCTGAACATTTTTCAAAAACTTGAAAAATAAAAATTTCTTAACTTTATTTCAAAAGTTTTTGAAGAAATAAGGTAAAACATAAATTTGGAAGGAATAATGTAACGGGCCGGCACAGTTTGGGCGTCCTGTGCAAATCTCTAACTATCTGCGCACTATGCGTCAAATAGATTTTTTTAGCTTCATAAGGAGGCAAATAACTGGGCTAACTTGGCTGGGCCACAGCGTGTGCAGCCGAAGTACGAAAATCTGGGTTGCTAATAAAAAAAACAGACGGACGCACAAAAATTTAGTACCAACTCAGATAGAAAAATAATTTAACGGTGAACGGATGGAAACATTAATTTCAGTTTTTTAACAAATCGTTAAAACCAGAATATTATTCGAATTTGGAACATTTTTGAAAAATACAAAGATGTTTTAAAACATGAGAATAATTTTATAAATTTGAACAAATTTGGCACGACAAAACTAAAATGAAATTCCAAACATTTTTTAAAATAGGAAAACATTTTGTAATTCGTAACTTTTTACGATATTTGAAGAAAAATTGCAATTACGAACTTTTTTAAAAATCTTGAATTTTAGAAAAATGTAAAAAATAGACTTAGAATGGGGAAAAGAGAAAATAAAAAGAGAAAGACATAGAAAAATAAAAAATGAAAGAGAACGCAGAAAAAAGTGGGCCGCCATGTCTTGGTCGCCCTGTGCGTAGCTTAAACTATTTGCATTACCGTGCAAGAAATATGATTTGTTGTATTGCTGCTTGGGCAGGAAAACACGGGCTGAATTTACTGGGCCATAGAGCGCGTGGCCCACTACAAAATTCTGCACAAATTGTTTTTCTTTGCTAACAAACGGACGTACAAAAGTTTAGTACCATCGATAGAAAAAAATCTTTCGACGGTGAACAGATGAAAAAATTGAAGAAACGCACCTTACTTTATTAGTAGATATAGATATAGATTAATATGTAAGACAATTATTATCCAATGTCATCATCCTTATATTCATCATGCTTATTATAAGTCGCAGTCGATGCTATATAGGTCCATCAGATCTTACATCAAGATCCGTGCAAAAGTTTCTTTTCAGATTTTTATTTCTCTCTTAAATCTCAGTCTAGTGAGACATATAGCCACGCTGTAGAACAAGTGCTCGGGCGCCATTAATGGAGACGTTGGGAGGGAGGTGCGCGGCGGGTAGCGGTCAGAAGGGCTCTCCTCCCAATGAGCACGCGTAGGGGTCTGATCGCACGCCTCCCGTACTCAAATAGCTACCCCGCACGGCACCTCCTAGCCAATAACAAAAAGGGGATGCATGGACACACGTAATTGGTAGGTCAAACGCCCATGGTTTCAATAATACTGGCGTTTCCGATTTGTTATGTGACAGCACTTATTTCAAAATAACTTTGTTGATTGTTAATGTGTGCGCCTTCGCAAATCAGACAGAAAAATTACCACAGCATTTTGGTGTCATGTCGTGAGACCATGCCAAGTTTCATGATTTTCAGGCGTGTTTTGGAATTACAGGAATTAAAAAACCAAGTTTCTTAATCTTTCCGGCCGAGCCACGACGCCCAGATGTTTGAATTTCACTCTCATCTTTTGCATGGGACCTAGAAATTCACCCAAGGACACACATGTGATTTTTCAAACAATTTTGGTGCACTGGAGCATGTGCTTGTAGTTCAAATTTGAATTATGCACATTAAACGCCCAGAAAAAGTCAATTAATGTATAAAAAAGGCCAAATGAACCCGGAATAATTCCAAAATTTAGCACAGTATTTTTATTTGGTCTAATCTGGTTGTGTAAAAAAATTAAGACGGGAGAAGGCAGTGTACGTATGTCGTTTCACATACGGAGGTGACACGTTCCTTCTCGGAACCACGAGCCTTCTTGAGGGAAGCTCCGCGTTTGCAAGAAGCTTACACCAAAGCTTGTTCCAATACGACCAAAAAATTTACTGCAGCATGTTCGTGCCATGTCATGACACCATGCCAAGTTTCATGATTTTCAGCCGTGTTTTGGATTTACAGGAATTAAAAAACCAAGTTTCTCAATCATTCCGGCTGAGCCACGACACCCAGATGTTTGAATTTTGTTCCCATTTCTTGCATGGGACCTATAACTTCACCCAAAGACACACATGTGATTTTTCAGCAAACTTTGGTGTATTGGAGCATGTGTTTATAGTTCAAATTTGAATTATGCACATTAAATGCCCAGAAACTCAATGAACGCATAAAAATGTCAAACGAACCCAGAATAATTCCAAATTTAAACACGACACTCATGTACTAGTTGCATGTTCACTGTACGTAAATGTTCTGGCAATTCAAACACTATTCTTTCCCTCCGTAACACCATTTTGTCTTTCAAAACATAGTGAAAAAATTAGGTATACCACAAACAGTTTACTAGAAAGAATCGTGTGGGATGCGATGTAAAATATCTTGGCGCACCGTCTTGTCTGGCTTTCGCAGGAAGCTTCGTCGTCTACAGTCCACCGCCCCCGCTTGAACCACACTTGCGTGCCAGTTTATCGCGGCACCGAGCGAAATTTTTTTGCCACCGCGGAAATATCTATCTCCCCGCCCCCTCCCTCCTACCAAAAGCCACATTTCCACTGTTCCTCCTTGCTTTCCAAGTTCAAACCTTCACTGCTGCTTACTGGCAGCTCAGCCTCCTCGCCGGCGACCCTTCTTCTTGCAGCGCCACCTCCTCGCCGGTTACCCTTCTTCTTGCAGCGCCGCCTCCTCGCCGGCGACCCTTCTTCTTGCAGCGCCGCCTCCTCGCCGACGACCCTTCTTCTTGTTGCGCGGCCTCCTCGCCGCCGACCCTTCTTCTTGCTGCGCGGCCTCGTCGATATGGTCAGGTAATCCACACCCCACCCACACCATCCTCCTCCTTCCCGTCCCACATGCCCCGACTGACGGAGCGACACCTTCCACCGAAATCGCTGCCCCCCTCCTCCAATTAAGCACCGCCCACAACCATTTTACACGCAGTATAATGTGGAGCTGAGTAGCATGCGGCCGCACACGCGAACAAGGTCGCTATGGCCGACATGCGTGTCGACCGCCAGATCTTGGAGGAGCACCTCGTCTTCGAGCCACCGTCGACACCACCGCACGGTTGTCTACTTTAAAATACAGTTCGTGATGTTTTCTCGAGGCCACCGCCAGTGCCTTCTAGTGATTTGTCCTCTGTAATGTTAATATGCAGTCGGATGTTCGGTTAACAGTTTGGTCCTATGAAATGTAATGTTCAGTTAACACTTTGGTCCAACAATTGCTACATTTCGTAGTACTGTTCTCAAGCATTCTTTATTTTGTTAACTGTCTTATCTTCTAGTACATGTTTCTATTCTGCAATGTCGTACATGTTTTGATTTTCATTTGCTGTGGGTACAATTTTGTATTGTTATGCATGTGACACCAATCGAATTTGGCTGTACTCAATACATATTCAACTGATAGTATGGCAACTCTCAGTTAACCTGATCAAGATCTTCCTCATGTGTGTTGCAGGGAAACAATGGGAGACACTGCGGTTTACCATCGAGGTTTGTTCAAGCAGGGTCCTTTGGCTAATAGCACATTATTGTGCAGTTGCAGGAATCATTCTAATATTAAGGTTTCTTACAATTTGGTCTTGCACATGTAGGTCCTGCTGTCAGAGGCTTAGACCTACTATTCAACCCATTTTGCATATGAGGAAATGAGATGTCCATGAATATCAGTCAAGTCAAGAAACTCAAAAGATTGTTAGGATGAAGAAACTTGCAACGAATAACAGCAAGATCTTTGTTTGCACAAGGAAGAAGACATCAGTCTACTATAGGATGGTACCAACTCTTTTACCTTATTTTCACCTGATAATGACCCGACTAGATGCGAGTCGTTCGTCGGCCCGATCTTTCACGGTACTAGCAGCAGCAACAAGAAATTCCGGTCGAGCAAAGATACAAGACCGTAATATCAAAAACTGGCGTCGAGCAGACAGAATCAACTCCACGCGTAGCAGCGACAAAATCCGTCACGGATCAGCAAAAGCAAACACGATACTATTATTGAACTCACGACAAAACAAAACTTGACCCTTTACACGGCCAGATCGGCCAGTATTTAAGGAGCACGCAGGCTCTAGTTCCTAAACCGACTCTAACCTTCCGTACTCCACGTAACAAACCATATCTCTTTTCCTAGTCAAACCTGAAACCCAAGTACTAGTAGGGCTCTCTCTTATCTCAACTAATTAATCTCACCTAATTAACTATTCGGCCATCCGATCACCTAAAAAAAACTTGGACTACGTACTAGTGCTAGATGGAGCCCATACAAAAAATATTCAGTACGGAACTTTCTATGCAATACACGAAGTTCTGAGCGTTGGCCTGACTTCATCTGGTTTTGCTTCTGGTGATGGTATTTTAAGTGCAATTGTACCCACCATTAAAATATTAGAATTTGTAGCTGGATCAATCTTTGCAAATGCAGTAGTGGACACATCATTCCCTCCCCCTTGAAACAAAACCGTCCTCGGTTTTGCTGTAGATTTGATAACCTTCTTTTTCAGAAAAACATTTGCACCCACCTTGATTTCTCCAGCAAACATTGACCACAGCACACGTCGTCTTCCGGCATCCCAAAAGGAGTATGTGTTGGACCGGCCTTCATGTGTGGCACGGCGGTCATATTGCCATGGCCTTCCCAACAATAACTGGCATGCATCCATCGGCAAAACATCACAAATCACTATATCGGCATACTCACCAACCGAAAAACTTAGTCGGACCTTCTGAGTAACTTTCAATTTGCCTGATTGATATAACCATTCAACACAGTGTGGTTGTGGATGCTTCCAAGTAGGCAATGCTAAAGCATCTACCAAGTCCTTGCTCACCGTGTTGGTGTAGCTTCCTCCATCTATGATCAACTTGCAATTAATGTTATTGATTTTGCATTGAGTTTGAAAAATATTCCAACGCTGTCCCTTATCCTCAATTCGACCCTCTTGCACTCGCTGCACCATCAATGGCGGATATGATTCCGCAGCTTCAAAACTCGCGGTCACCTTTTCAACTTCTTCAACCTTTTCACTAGAAGTGTCAGAAACTGCCTCTTCGTCACTAGCGGACGCATATCCATCTCTTGTGAGCAACACTCTTTTCTCATTAGGACATTCACGCCTCATATGCCTTCTTCCTCCACACTTGAAACACTCTATGTTACTGGTACGTGTGGTGGACTGTGCACTAGAATTAAACTTCGACAGTCCTGATTTTGAAGCATCTTTTTGCACGGAACCATGGGAGTGATTTGACACGGCTGTCCTCAGAGCTAGGACCTACATCCTCACTCTTATGCTGCGAGCGCCGCCATGTGTTCAAGTGGTACTGGGAACTGTGCTAACTTGGCGTCGCTTAATCTGCTGTTCTGCACGCACAGCTTGGTGCACAAGATCTTGTATGTTGTAGTAGACCACCATCTCAACACGATCATGCACCTCAATATTTAGTCCATTAAAGAAACGTGCCATGGTTGCCTCCGAATCCTCTGTTGTCCCTGTACGTATCATAAGCAATTCCATCTCCTTGTAATATTTATCAACACTCATATTACCTTGAGAGAGCCGCTGCAACTTGTTGTACATATCTCTCTTATAGTGCTCAGGAACAAAACGTCGCCTCATGAATTCTTTCATACCTCGCCAAGTCGTCGGGCGATGTCTTGAACGACAAATTTGATTCCACCAAATTAGCGCGTAACTGGTGAACTCAATTCCAGCAAGTTGAACTTTCTTCTCCTCGCTATAATGATGGGCTCCCATTCCAAATAGCCTTCTGGTTCTCACTTGTCGGAGAACAAAGGGATTGAAATTTTTATGCGCCCAATTCCATCGGCCAAAGGCACACGCACAGCTTGACCAACTCGGTCATGCACTCCACCACGAACGGATGTTTCAGGACGAGGCTCATAGTGTCGTGGTCGTGGAGCGTACCCCGCTGCCTGGTCAACGCCGTCATCAAGACCATCATCTCCAACATCCGCCAAACGGCGATCATGCACGCCGGCATGTCCGTCATGAGCCGGTGGTGCATGACGCAGTGGAGCAGCCGGAGCAGTCTGTGGTGGTGCAGAATTCGTTGCCGGCATATTGATGATGTCTGCCAAACCATCGAACCGAGTGATCAAGACATCTATCCTTTTGCCGAGCGCATCATGACATTGCTTGATGTAGTTGCATGTGTGGTCAAAACCATCCTGAATATTTTGAGGAATATCATCCGCGTACACTGGACGTACAATTTCCTGAGAATCAGCAGCAACCTCGTCTTCCTTGTTAACCGAGGTCGACATCTCAATCAACACAATACCATGAACAACCTTAGCTCTGAATACCACTTGATAATGACCCGACTAGATGCGAGTCGTTCGTCAGCCCGATCTTTCACGGTACTAGCAGCAGCAACAAGAAATTCCGGTCGAGCAAAGATACAAGACCGCAATATCAAAAACTGGCGGCGAGTAGACAGAATCAACTCCACGCGTAGCAGCGACAAAATCCGTCACGGATCAGCAAAAGAAAACACGATATTTGGTATCCGCAGACATGAGATGTTTTCTGACTATTATTGAACTCACGACAAAACAAAACTTGACCCTTTACACGGCCAGATCGGCCAGTATTTAAGGAGCACGCAGGCTCTAGTTCCTAAACCGACTCTAACCTTCCGTACTCCACGTAACAAACCATATCTCTTTTTCTAGTCAAACCTGAAACCCAAGTACTAGTAGGACTCTCTCTTATCTCAACTAATTAATCTCACCTAATTAACTATTCGGCCAACCGATCACCTAAAAAAAATTTGGACTACGTACTAGTGCTAGATGGAGCCCATACAAAAAATATTTAGTACGAAACTTTCTGTGCAACACACGAAGTTCTGAACGTTGGCCTGACTTCATCTGGTTTTGCTTCTGGTGATGGTATTTTAAGTGCAATTGTACCCACCATTAAAATATTAGAATTTGTAGCTGGATCAATCTTTGCAAATGCAGTAGTGGACACATCATCACCCCTTGCGCCATTTCAAAATTTACAACAGCGATTTATGCATAGCTTTGTTTTCAGTACTTTTCAAAGCAGTTCATCGATGATTACCTCTCAAACCACCTGGATGGTCAAGAGGCGAGGAAGGTATTCATGCTACACCCACGGTACAATATTGAAGTCTTGCTGAAGAGGACGAAGGTTGAGCGGGCAATTATCCATAGCCACTGGCCTAAAGTTGCAAGGACATTCAACATCACTGAAGGCTCAATATTTTCCTTCGCTTCTGCAGTTTCCCAGATGAGATTCATATGTCTATTTACCGTGTATGATGCTATTTTTCAAAGGTTTTTGATGCTGCATGTGAAACTTGGTGCTGTTGTGTAATGGCGTAACTGAGTGCTGAAGCTATCTGATGTAATTCAATTAAGAAATCATGGTTGCTTTTATACGGATATGAAATACCTGGCATGTTTTATAAGAAATATCACTTTGATTAGTACATGGATTATCAATAATAGGCTAATTACCTTGCTTATTGGGGTTTTCTATTGCAAACGGTTACTCAGACAGCACCGTGGGCGATGAACTCAAACAATGTGACGCCCCCGATTCAATCGTACACTAATCATACACGCAAACGTGTACGATCAAGATCAGGGACTCATGGGAAGATATCACAACACAACTCTAAAAATAAAATAAGTCATACAAGCATCATAATACAAGCCAGGGGCCTCGAGGGCTCGAATACAAGTGCTCGATCATAGACGAGTCAGCGGAAGCAGCAATATATGAGTACAGACATAAGTTAAACAAGTTTGCCTTAAGAAGGCTAACACAAACTAGGATACAGATCGAAAGAGGCACAGGCCTCCTGCCTGGGATCCGCCTAACTACTCCTGGTCGTCGTCAGCGGGCTGCACGTAGTAGTAGGCGCCTCCAGTGTAGTAGTCGTCATCGACGGTGGCGTCTGGCTCCTGGGCTCCATCGTCTGGTTGCAGCAATCGAGTAGAGATAGGGGAAAAGGGGAAACAATGCAACCGTGAGTACTCATCCAAAGTACTCGCAAGCAAGGAGCTACACTACATATGCATGGATATATGTGTAAAGGGCCATATCAGTGGACTGAATCGCAGAATGCCGAATAAGAGGGGATAGCTAGTCTTATCAAGACTACGCTTCGGTCACATCCGTCTTTGCAAATGTAGAAGAGGGTAGGTTGAAGTCCTCCAAGTAACATCACATAGCAATAATCCTACCCGGCGATCCCCTCCTCGTATCCCTGAGAGAGAGCGACCACCGGTTGTATCTGGCACTTGGAAGGGTGTGTTTTATTAAGTATCCGGTTCTAGTTGTCAAAAGGTCAAGGTACAACTCCAAGTCGTCCTGTTACCGAAGATCACAGCTATTCGAATAGATTAACTTCCCTGCAGGGGTGCACCACATAACCCAACACGCTTGATCCCATTTGGCCGGACACACTTTCCTGGGTCATGCCTGAAGGAAATATGCCCTAGAGGCAATAATAAAGTTATTATTTATTTCCTTATATCATGATAAATGTTTATTATTCATGCTAGAATTGTATTAACCGGAAACATAATACATGTGTGAATACATAGACAAACAGAGTGTCACTAGTATGCCTCTACTTGACTAGCTCGTTGATCGAAGATGGTTATGTTTCCTAACCATAGACATGAGTTGTCATTTGATTAACGGGGTCACATCATTAGGAGAATGATCTGATTGACATGACCCATTCCGTTAGCCTAGCACTTGATCGCTTAGTATGTTTCTATTGCTTTCTTCATGACTTATACATGTTCTGTAACTATGAGATTATGCAACTCCGTTTACGGAGGAACACTTTGGTACTACCAAACGTCACAACGTAATCGGGTGATTATAAAGGAGTACTACAGGTGTCTCCAAAGGTACATGTTGGGTTGGCGATTTCGAGATTAGGTTTTGTCACTCCGATTGTCGGAGAGGTATCTCTGGGCCTTCTCGGTAATACACTTCACATAAGCCTTGCAAGCATTGCAACTAATGAGTTAGTTGTGAGATGATGTATTACGGAACGAGTAAAGAGACTTACCGTAACGAGATTGAACTAGGTATTGGATACCGACGATCGAATCTCGGGTAAGTAACATACCGATGACAAAGGAACAACGATGTTGTTATGCGGTTTGACCGATAAAGATCTTCAGTAGAATATGTAGGAGCCAATATGGGCATCCAGGTTCCGCTATTGGTTATTGACCGAGAATAGTTCTAGGTCATGTCTACATAGTTCTCGAACCCGTAGGGTCCGCACGCTAAGGATTCGATGACAGTTATATTATGAGTTTATGAGTTTTGATGTACCGAAGGAGTTCGAGTCGCGGATGAGATCGGGGACATGACGAGGAGTCTCGAAATGGTCGAGACGTAAAGATCGATATATTGGACGACTATATTCGAGTTCGGAAAGGTTCGAATGATTCGGTATTTTCGAGTACCGGAGAGTTACGGAATTCGCCGGGAGAAGTATTGGGCCTTATTGGGCCCTGCAGGGAAAGAGAGAGGGCTGCCTAGGGCAGGCCGCGCCCCAAGGCCTAGTCCGAATTGGACTAGGGAGGGGCCGCACCCTTCCTCCCTTCCCTTCCTACTCTCCTACTCCTACTAGGAAAGGAGGAGTCCTACTCCCGGTGGGAGTAGGACTCCCCTTGCGCGCCCCTCCTAGGCCGCCACCTCCTCCCTTGCTCCTTTATATCTGAGGCAGGGGGCACCCCATGACACACAAGTTGATCTACGGATCGTTCCTTAGCCGTGTGCGGTGCCCCCTCCACCATATTCCACTTGGTCATATCGTCATGAGCTTAAGCGAAGCCCTGCGCGGAGAAGTCATATCGTCATGAGCTTAGGCGAAGCCCTGCGTCGTTGGAGTATCATCATCGTCACCACGCCGTCGTCTTGACGGAACTCATCCCCGACACTTTGCTGGATCGGAGTCCGGGATCGCCATCGAGCTGAACGTGTGCAGAACTCGGAGGTGCCGTCGTTCGGTGCTTGGATCGGTCGGATCGTGAAGACGACGACTACATCAACCGCGTTGTTATAACGCTTCGCTTTCGGTCTCACGAGGTGCGTGGACGGACACTCTCCCTCTCGTTGCTACGCCATCACCATGGTCTTGCGTGTTCGTAGGAAATTTTTGAAATTACTACGTTCCCTAACAATGGTATCGAGCCTGGTTTTATGCGTTGATGTCATATGCACGAGTAGAACACAAGTGAGTTGTGGGCGATATAAGTCATCTGCTTACCAGCATGTCATACTTTGGTTCAGCGGTATTGTGAGATGAAGCGGCCGGACCGACATTACGCCAGACGCTTACGCGAGACTGGTTTCACCGCCCGAGCACTCGTTGCTTAAAGGTGACCGGCGGTGTCTGTCTCTCTCACTTTAGTTGAACCGAGTGTGGCTACGCCCGGTCCTTGCGAAGGCTAAAACAGCACCAACTTGACAAACTATCGTTGTGGTTTTGATGCGAGGTAAGAACGGTTCTTGCTCAGCCCGTAGCAGCCACGTAAAACTTGCAACAACAAAGTAGAGGACGCCTAACTTGTTTTTGCAGGGCATGTTGTGATGTGATGTGGTCAAGACGTGATGCTATATTTTATTGTATGAGATGATCATGTTTTGTAACCGAAGTTATCGGCAATCGGCAGGAGCCATATGGTTGTCGCTTTATTGTATGAAATGCAACGCCATGTAATTGCTTTACTTTATCACTAAGCAGTAGCGATAGTCGTAGAAGCAATAGTTGGCGAGACGACAACGATGCTACGATGGAGATCAAGGTGTCGCGCCGGTGGCGATGGTGATCATGACGGTGCTTGGCGATGGAGATCACAAGCACAAGATGATGATGACCATATCATATCACTTATATTGATTGCATGTGATGTTTATCCTTTATGCATCTTATCTTGCTTTGATTGACGGTAGCATTATAAGATGATCTCTCACTAAAATTATCAAGAAGTGTTCTCCTGAGTATGCATTGTTGCCAAAGTTCGTAGTACCCGGACACCACGTGATGATCGGGTGTGATAAGTTCTACGTCCATCTACAACGGTGCAAAACAGTTGCACACGCGAATACTCAAGTTAAACTTGACGAGCCTAGCATATAACAGATATGGCCTCGGAACACGGAGACCGAAAGGTCGAACGTGAATCATATAGTCGATATGATCAACATAGTGATGTTCACCATTGAAACTACTCCATCTCACGTGATGATCGGACATGGTTTAGTTGATTTGGATCACGTAATCACTTAGATGACTAGAGAGATGTCTATCTAAGTGGGAGTTCTTAAGTAATATGATTAATTGAACTTTAATTTATCATGAACTTAGTCCTGGTAGTATTTTGCAAATTATGTTGTAGATCAATAGCTCGCGTTGTTGCTTTCATATGATTATTTTAATGTGTTCCTAGAGAAAATTGTATTGAAAATGTTAGTAGCAATGTTGCGGATTGGATCCGTGATCCGAGGTTTATCCTCATTGCTGCCTGTAAGAATTATGTCCTTGATGCACCGCTAGGTGACAGACCTATTGCAAGAGCAAGATGCAGACGTTATGAACGTTTGGCTAGCTCAATATGATGACTACTTGGTAGTTTAGTGCACCATGCTTAAACGGCTTAGAATCGGGACTTCAAAGACGTTTTGAACGTCATGGACCATATGAGATGTTCCAGGAGTTGAAGTTAATATTTCAAGCAAATACCGAGTTGAGAGATATGAAGTTTCCAACAAGTTCTATAGCTAAAAGATGGAGGAGAATCGCTCAACTAGTGAGCATGTGCTCAGATTGTCTGGGTACTTCAATCGCTTGAATCAAGTGGGAGTTAATCTCCCAGATAAGATAGTGATTGACAGAATTCTCTAGTCACCATCACTAAGTTACTAGAACTTCGTGATGAACTATAGTATGCAAGGGATGACGAAAACGATTCCCGAGCTCTTCGTGATGTTAAAATCGGCGAAGGTAGAAATCGAGAAAGAGCATCAAGTGTTGATGATTGACAAGACCACTAGTTTCAAGAAAAGGGCAAAGGGAAAGAAAGGGGAATTTCAAGTAGAATGACAAGCAAGTTGTCACTCCCATGAAGAAACCCAAAGCTGAACCAAAGCCTGAAACCGAGTGCTTAACTGCATAGGAAATGGTCTTTGAAGCGGAAATACCCCAAATATTTGGTGGATAAGAAGGATGGCAAAGTGAACAAGAGTATATTTGATATACAGGTTATTGATGTGTGCCTTACTAGTGTTTATAGTATCCCCGAGTATTTGATACTTGTTCGGTTACTAAGATTAGTAACTCAAACAGGAGTTCTGAATAAACAGAGACTAGTTGAAGGGAAGTGAAGATGAGTGTTGGAAGTAGTTCCAAGATTGATATGATCATTATCGCACACTCCTATACTTTCGGGATTAGTGTTAAACCTAAATAAATGTTATTTGGTGTTTGCGTTGAGCATGAATATGATTTGATCATGTTTATTGCAAAACGGTTATTCATTTAAAGTCAAAGAATAATTGTTGTTCTGTTTAAATGAATAAAACCTTCGATGGTCATACACCCAACGAAAATAGTTTTCAAAACGGTTATTCATTTAAAGTCAAAGAATAATTGTTGTTCATTTAAATGAATAAAACCTTCAATGGTCATATACCCAATAAAAATAGTTTGTTGGATCTCGATCGTAGTGATACACATATTCATAATATTGATGCCAAAAGATGCAAAGTTAATAATGATAGTGCAACTTATTTGTGGCATTGCCGTTTGGGTCATATCGGTGTAAACGCATGAAGAAACTCCATCTTGATGGACTTTTGGAATCACTTGATTATGAATCACTTGGTACTTGCGAACCGTGCCGCTTTGGGCAAGATGACTAAAACTCCGTTCTCCGGAACAATGGAACAAGCTCTTGACTTATTGGAAATAATACATACCGATGTATGCGATCCAATGAGTGTTGATGCTCGTGGCAAGTATCGTTATTTTCTGACCTTCACAAGATGATTTGAGCAGATATGGGTATATCTACTTGATGAAACATAAGTCTGAAATAGTTGAAAGGTTCAAAGAATTTCAGAGTGAAGTGGAAAATCATCGTAACAAGAAAATAAAGTTTCGCGATCTGATCGTGGAGATGAATTTTTGAGTTACGAGTTTGGTCTTCAATTAAAACAAAGTGGAATAGTTTCACAGCTCACGCCACATGGAACACCACAACATAATGGTGTGTCCGAACGTCAGAATCGCACTTTATTGGATATGGTGCAATCTATGATGTATCTTACCGATTTACCACTATCGTTTTGGGTTATGCATTAGAGACAGCTGCATTCACGTTTAATAGGGCACCATCTAAATCCGTTGAGATGACACCGTATGAACTATGGTTTAGCAGTAAACCTAAGCTGTCGTTTCTTAAAGTTTGAGTTGTGATGCTTATGTGAAAAGTTTTCACCGATAAGCTCGAACCCAAATCGGAGAAATGCGTCTTCATAGAATACCCAAAAGAAATTGTTGGGTACACCTTCTATCACAGATCTAAAGGCAAAACATTCGTTGCTAAAATGGATCCTTTCTAGAGAAGGAGTTTCTCTCGAAAGAAGTGAGTGGGAGGAAAGTAGAAACTTGATGAGGTAATTGTACCTTCTCCCTTATTGGAAAGTAGTTCATCACGAAATCAGTTCCGATGATTCCTACACCAATTAGTAAGGAAGTTAATGATGATGATCATGAAACTTCAGATCAAGTTGCTACCAAACCTCGAGGTCTTCGGAGTAAGATCCGCACAGAGTGGTACGGTAATCATGTTCGGAAGTCATGTTACTAGACCATGATGAACCTACGAACTATGAGGAAGCGATGATGAGCCCAGATTCATGAAATGGCTTGAGGCCATAAAATCTGAGATAGGATCCATGTATGAGAACAAAGTATGGACTTTGATTGACTTGCTCGATGATCAGCAAGCCATGTAGATAAATGGATCTTCAAGAGGAAGACGGACACTGATAGTGGTGTTACTATCTACAAAGCTCGACTTGTCACAAAAAAGGTTTTCGACAAGTTCAAGGTGTTGACTACAATGAGATTTTCTCAACTGTAGCGATGCTTAAGTCTGTCCGAATCATGTTAGCAATTGCCACATTTTATGAAATCTGGCAAATGGATGTCAAAACTACATTCTTTAATGAATTTATTAAAGAAGAGTTGTATAGGATGCAACAGAAGGTTTTGTCAATCCTAAAGGAGCTAACAAAATGTGCAAGCTTCAGCGATCCATCTATGGACTGGTGCAAGCATCTCGGAGTTGGAATAAACGCTTTGATAGTGTGATCAAAGCATATGGTTTTATACAGACTTTTGGAGAAGCTGTATTTACAAGAAAGTGAGTGGGAGCACTACAGCATTTTTGATAAGTATATGTGAATGACATATTGTTGATCGGAAATAATGTAGAATTATTCGCAAAGCATAAAGGAGTATTTGAAAGGAGTTTTTCAAAGAAAGACCTCGGTGAAGCTGCTTATATATTGAGCATCAAGATCTATAGAGATAGATCAAGACGCTTGATAAGTTTTTCAATGAATACATACCTTGACAAGATTTTAAAGTAGTTCAAAATGGAACAGTCAAAGAAAGAGTTCTTGCCTGTGTTACAAGGTGTGAGATTGAGTAAGACTCAAAACCCGACCACGGCAGAAGATAGAAAGAGAATGAAAGTCATTCCTATGCATCAGCCATAGGTTCTATAAAGTATGTCATGTTGTGTACCAGATCTATTGCATACCCTACCACTAAGCTTGGCAAGGAGTGCAATAGTGATCTAGGAGTAGATCAATGGACAGCGGTCAAAATTATCCTTAGTAGAATAAGGATATGTTTCTCGATTATGGAAGTGAAAAAGGTTCGTACGTAAAGGGTTACGTCGATGCAAGTTTTAACACTAATCTAGATGACTCGAGTCTCAATCTGGATACATATTGAAAGTGGGAGCAATTAGCTAGAGTAGCTCCGTGCGAGCATTGTAGACATAGAAATTTGCAAAATACTTACGGCTCGAATGTGACAGACCCGTTGACTAAAATTATCTCACAAGCAAAACATGATCACACCTTAGTACTCTTTGGGTGTTAATCACATGGCGATGTGAACTAGATTACTGACTCTAGTAAACCCTTTGGGTGTTGGTCACATGTCGATGTGAACTATGGGTGTTAACCACATATAGATGTGAACTATTGATGTTAAATCACATGGCGATGTGAACTAGATTATTGACTCTAGTGCAAGTGGGAGACTGAAGGAAATATGCCCTAGAGGCAATAATAAAGTTATTATTTATTTCCTTATATCATGATAAATGTTTATTATTCATGCTAGAATTGTATTAACCGGAAACATAATACATGTGTGAATACATAGACAAACAGAGTGTCACTAGTATGCCTCTACTTGACTAGCTCGTTGATCGAAGATGGTTATGTTTCCTAACCATAGACATGAGTTGTCATTTGATTAACGGGGTCACATCATTAGGAGAATGATCTGATTGAAGGAAATATGCCCTAGAGGCAATAATAAAGTTATTATTTATTTCCTTATTTCATGATAAATGTTTATTATTCATGCTAGAATTGTATTAACCGGAAACATAATACATGTGTGAATACATAGACAAACATAGTGTCACTAGTATGCCTCTACTTGACTAGCTCGTTGAATCAAAGATGGTTAAGTTTCCTTGCCATAGACATGAGTTGTCATTTGATTAACGGGATCACATCATTAGGAGAATGATGTGATTGACATGACCCATTCCGTTAGCCTAGCACATGATCGTTTAGTATGTTGCTATTGCTTTCTTCATGACTTATACATGTTCCTGTAACTATGAGATTATGCAACTCCGTTTACGGAGGAACACTTTGGTGCTACCAAACGTCACAACGTGAATCGGGTGATTATAAAGGAGTACTACAGGTGTCTCCAAAGGTACATGTTGGGTTGGCGATTTGAGATTAGGTTTTGTCACTCCGATTGTCGGAGAGGTATCTCTGGGCCTTCTCGGTAATACTCATCACCTAAGCCTTGCAAGCATTGTAACTAATGAGTTAGTTATGAGATGATGTATTACGGAACGAGTAAAGAGACTTGCGGTAACGAGATTGAACTAGGTATTGGATACCGACGATCGAATCTCGGGCAAGTAACATACCGATGACAAAGGGAACAAAGTATGTTGTTATGCGGTTTGACCGATAAAGATCTTCGTAGAATATGTAGGAGCCAATATGGGCATCCAGGTTCCGCTATTGGTTATTGACCAAGAATAGTTCTAGGTCATGTCTACATAGTTCTCGAACCCGTAGGGTCCGCACGCTTAAGGTTTCGATGATGTTATATTATGAGTTTATGAGTTTTGATGTACGAAGGAGTTCGGAGTCCCGGATGAGATCGGGACATGACGAGGAGTCTCGAAATGGTCGAGGCGTAAAGATCGATATATTGGACGACTATATTCGAGTTCGGAAAGGTTCGAATGATTCGGTATTTTGAGTACCGGAGAGTTACGGAATTCGCCGGGAGAAGTATTGGGCCTTATTGGGCCCTCAAGGGAAAGAGAGAGGGCTGCCTAGGGCAGGCGCGCGCCCAAGGCCTAGTCCGAATTGGACTAGGGGAGGCCGCACCCTTCTTCCCTTCCCCTTCCTTCTCTCCTACTCCTACTAGGAAAGGAGGAGTCCTACTCCGGTGGGAGTAGGACTCCCCCTGGCGCGCCCTCCTTGGCCGGCCACCTCCTCCTTGCTCCTTTATATACGGGGGCAGGGGGCACCCCATGACACAAGTTGATCTACGGATCGTTCCTTAGCCGTGTGCGGTGCCCCCTCCACCATATTCCACTTCGGTCATATCGTCGCGGAGCTTAGGCGAAGCCCTGCGCCGGAGAAGTCATATCGTCGCGGAGCTTAGGCGAAGCCCCGCGTCGGTGGAGCATCATCATCGCCACCACGCCGTCAGGTTGTGGAACTCATCCCCGATGCTTTGCTGGATCGAGCCCGGGATCGCCATCGAGCTGAGCGTGTGCAGAACTCGGAGGTGCCGACGTTCGGTGCTTGGATCGGTCGGATCGTGAAGACGTCGACTACATCAACCGCGTTGTTATAACGCTTCCGCTTTCGGTCTCACGAGGGTGCGTGGACAGACACTCTCCCTCTCGTTGCTATGCCATCACCATGATCTTGCGTGTGCGTAGGAAATTTTTGAAATTACTCGTTCCCCAACAGTGGCATCCGAGCCTGGTTTTATGCGCGTTGATGTCATGTGCACGAGTAGAACACAAGTGAGTTGTGGGCGATATAAGTCATACTGCTTACCAGCATGTCATACTTTGGTTCAGCGGTATTGTGAGATGAAGCGGCCGGACCGACATTACGCAGACGCTTACGCGAGACTGGTTTCACCGCTTGAGCACTCGTTGCTTAAAGGTGACCGGCGGGTGTCTGCTCTCTCACTTTAGTTGAACCGAGTGTGGCTACGCCCGTTCCTTGCGAAGGTTAAAACAGCACCAACTTGACAAACTATCGTTGTGGTTTTGATGCGAGGTAAGAACGGTTCTTGCTCAGCCCGTAGCAGCCACGTAAAACTTGCAACAACAAAGTAGAGGACGTCTAACTTGTTTTTGCAGGGCATGTTGTGATGTGATGTGGTCAAGACGTGATGCTATATTTTATTGTATGAGATGATCATGTTTTGTAACGAGTTATCGGCAATGGCAGGAGCCATATGGTTGTCGCTTATTGTATGAAATGCAAACGCCATGTAATTGCTTTACTTTATCACTAAGCGTAGCGATAGTCGAGAAGCAATAGTTGGCGAGGCGACAACGATGCTACGATGGAGATCAAGGTGTCGCGCGGTGGCGATGGTGATCATGACGGTGCTTCGAGATGGAATCACAAGCACAAGATGATGATGGCCATATCATATCACTTATATTGATTGCATGTGATGTTTATCCTTTATGCATCTTATCTTGCTTTGATTGACGGTAGCATTATAAGATGATCTCTCACTAAAATTATCAAGACGTGTTCTCCACGAGTATGCACCGTTGCCAAAGTTAAGTAGTACCCAGACACCACGTGATGATCGGTGTGATAAGTTCTCGTCCATCTACAACGGTGCAAAACAGTTGCGCACGCGAATACTCAGAGTTAAACTTGACGAGCCTAGCATATAACAGATATGGCCTCGGAACACGGAGACCGAAAGGTCGGCGTGAATCATATAGTAGATATGATCAACATAGTGATGTTCACCATTGAAACTACTCCATCTCACGTGATGATCGGACATGGTTTAGTTGATTTGGATCACGTAATCACTTAAGATGACTAGAGAGATGTCATCTAAGTGGGAGTTCTTAAATAATATGATTAATTGAACTTAAATTTATCATGAACTTAGTCCTGGTAGTATTTTGCAAATTATGTTGTAGATCAATAGCTCGCGTTGTTGCTTCCCTATGCTTTTATATGTTTATTTTGATATGTTCCTAGAGAAAATTATGTTGAAAAATGTTAGTAGCAATGATGCGGATTGGATCCGTGATCTGAGGTTTATCCTCATTGCTGCACGTAAGAATTATGTCCTTAATGCACCGCTAGGTGACAGACCTATTGCAGGAGCAAATGCGGACGTTATGAGCGTTTGGCTAGCTCAATATGATGACTACTTGATAGTTTAGTGCACCATACTTAACGGCTTAGAATCGGGACTTCAAAGGCGTTTTGAGCGTCATGGACCATATGAGATGTTCCAGGAGTTGAAGTTAATATTTCAAGCAAATACCGAGTTGAGAGATATGAAGTCTTCAACAAGTTCTATAGCTAAAAGATGGAGGAGAATCGCTCAACTAGTGAGCATGTGCTCAGATTATGCAGGTACTTCAATCGCTTGAATCAAGTGGAAGTTAATCTTCCAGATAAGATAGTGATTGAAAGAATTCTCTAGTCACCATCACTAAGTTACTAGAACTTCGTGATGAACTATAGTATGCAAGGGATGACGAAAATAATTCCCAAGCTCTTCGCGATGCTAAAATCGGCGAAGGTAGAAATCAAGAAAAACATCAAGTGTTGATGGTTGACAAGACCACTAGTCTCAAGAAAAGGGCAAAGGAAGAAGGGAACTTCAAGAAGAGCGGCAAGCAAGTTGCTGCTCGAGTGAAGAAGCCCAAGTCTGGACCTAAGCACGAGACTAAGTGCTTTTGCTGCAATGGAACTGGTCTTTGAAGCGGAACTACCCCAAGTATTTGGCGGATAAGAAGGATGGCAAAGTGAACAAAGGTATATTTGATATACAGATTATTGATGTGTATTTTACTAGTGTTTATAGTAACCCCTCGGTATTTGATACTGGTTCGGTTGCTAAGAGTAGTAACTCAAACGGAGTTGCGAATGAAGCAGAAACTAGTTGAAGGGAAGTGACGATGAGTGTTGGAAGTAGTTCCAAGATTGATATGATCATCATCGCACACTCCCTATACTTTCGGGATTAGTGTTAAACCTAAATAAATGTTATTTGGTGTTTGCGTTGAGCATGAATATGATTTGATCATGTTTATTGCAAAACGTTATTCATTTAAAGTCAAAGAATAATTGTTGTTCTGTTTACATGAATAAAACCTTCAATGGTCATACACCCAATGAAAATAGTTTTCAAAACGGTTATTCATTTAAAGTCAAAGAATAATTGTTGTTCTGTTTAAATGAATAAAACCTTCGATGGTCATACACCCAATGAAAATAGTTTATTGGATCTCGATCGTAGTGATACACATATTCATAATATTGATGCCAAAAGATGCAAAGTTAATAATGATAGTGCAACTTATTTGTGGCAATTGCCGTTTGGGTCATATCGGTATAAAGCGCATGAAGAAACTCCATAAGGATGGATTTTGGAATCACTTGGTTATGAATCATTTGATACTTGCGAACCGTGCCTTTTGGGCAAGATGACTAAAACTCCGTTCTCGGAACAATGGAACAAGCTCTTGACTTGTTGGAAATAATACATATATACCGATGTATGCAATCCAATGAGTGTTGATGCTCGTGGCAAGTATCGTTATTTTCGACCTTCACAAGATGATTTGAGTAGATATGGGTATATCTACTTGATGAAACATAAGTCTGAAATAGTTGAAAGGTTCAAAGAATTTCAGAGTGAAGTGGAAAATCATCGTAACAAGAAAATAAAGTTTCTGCGATCTGATCGTGGAGATGAATATTTGAGTTCTGAGTTTGGTCTTCAATTAAAACAATGTGGAATAGTTTCACAGCTCACGCCACCGGAACACCACAACATTATGGTGTGTCCGAACGTCAGAAACCGTACTTTATTTTGATATAATGCGATCTATGATGTATCTTACCGATTTACCACTATCGTTTTGGGGTTATGCATTAGAGACAGCTGCATTCACGTTTAATAGGGCACCATCTAAATCCGTTGAGATGACACCGTATGAACTATGGTTTAGCGAAGAAACCTAAGCTGTCGTTTCTTAAAGTTTGGAGTTGTGATGCTTATGTGAAAAGTTTTCACCGATAAGCTCGAACCCAAATCGGAGAAGTGCGTCTTCATAGAATACCCAAAGGTAACTATTGGGTACACCTTCTATCACAGATCCGAAAGCAAGATATTTGTTGCTAAGATGGATCCTTTCTAGAGAAGAAGTTTCTCTCGAAAGAAGTGAGTGGGAGGAAAGTAGAACTTGATGAGGTAATTGTACCTTCTCCCTTATTGGAAAGTAGTTCATCACGAAATCAGTTCAGTGATTCCTACACCAATTAGTAAGGAAGTTAATGATGATGATCATGAAACTTCAGATCAAGTTGCTACCAAACCTCGTAGGTCTTCGGAGTAAGATCCGCACCAGTGATACGGTAATCATATTCGGAAGTCATGTTACTAGACCATGATGAACCTACGAACTATGAGGAAGCGATGATGAGCCCAGATTCGCGAAATGGCTTGAGGCCATGAAATCTGAGATGGGATCCATATATGAGAACAAAGTGTGGACTTTGATGGAGTTGCTCGAT
The DNA here is from genome assembly GCA_021605205.1 of Aegilops longissima. Taxonomy (NCBI): domain Eukaryota; kingdom Viridiplantae; phylum Streptophyta; class Magnoliopsida; order Poales; family Poaceae; genus Aegilops; species Aegilops longissima. The sequence goes on from JAHIAM010000996.1 coordinate 74,494, forward strand.
GATCGGCAAGCCATATTATATAAATGGATCTTCAAGAGGAAGCGGATGCTGATAGTAGTATTACTATCTACAAAGCTAGACTTGTCGAAAAAGGTTTTAGACAAAGTTCAAGGTGTTGACTACAATGAGATTTTCTCAAGCTGTAGCGATGCTTAAGTCTGTCCGAATCATGTTAGCAATTGCCACATTTTATGAAATCTGGCAAATGGATGTCAAAACTACATTCTTTAATGGATTTATTAAAGAAGAGTTGTATATGATGCAACCAGAAGGTTTTATCAATCCTAAAGGAGCTAACAAAATGTGCAAGCTTCAGCGATCCATCTATGGACTGGTGCAAGCATCTCGGAGTTGGAATAAGCGCTTTGATAGTGTGATCAAAGCATATGGTTTTATCTGAGACTTTTGGAGAAGCCTGTATTTACAAGAAAGTGAGTGGGAGCACTACAACCTTTCGATAAGTATATGTGAATGACATATTGTTGATCGGAAATAATGTAGAATTATTCGAAAAGCATAAAGGAGTGTTTGAAAGGAGTTTTTCAAAGAAAGACCTCGGTGAAGCTGCTTACATATTGAGCATCAAGATCTATAGAGATAGATCAAGGCGCTTGATAAGTTTTCAATGAATACATACCTTGACAAGATTTTGAAGTAGTTCAAAATGGAACAGTCAAAGAAAGAGTTCTTGCCTGTGTTACAAGGTGTGAGATTGAGTAAGACTCAAAACCCGACCACGGCAGAAGATAGAAAGAGAATGAAAGTCATTCCTATGCATCAGCCATAGGTTCTATAAAGTATGTCATGTTGTGTACGGATCTATTGCATACCCTACCACTAAAGCTTGGCAAGGAGTGCAATAGTGATCTAGGAGTAGATCAATGGACAACAGTCAAAATTATCCTTAGTAGAATAAGGATATGTTTCTCGATTATGGAAGTGAAAAAAGGTTCGTCGTAAAGGGTTACGTCGATGCAAGTTTTAACACTAATCTAGATGACTCTGAGTCTCAATCTGGATACATATTGAAAGTGGGAGCAATTAGCTAGAGTAGCTCCGCAAAGCATTGTAGACATAGAAATTTGCAAAATACTTACGGCTCTGAATGTGACAAACCCGTTGACTAAAATTATCTCACAAGCAAAACATGATCACACCTTAGTACTCTTTGGGTGTTAATCACATAGCGATGTGAACTAGATTCTGACTCTAGTAAACCCTTTGGGTGTTGGTCACATGTCGATGTGAACTATGGGTGTTAACCACATATAGATGTGAACTATTGATGTTAAATCACATGGCGATGTGAACTAGATTATTGACTCTAGTGCAAGTGGGAGACTGAAGGAAATATGCCCTAGAGGCAATAATAAAGTTATTATTTATTTCCTTATTTCATGATAAATGTTTATTATTCATGCTAGAATTGTATTAACGGAAACATAATACATGTGTGAATACATAGACAAACATAGTGTCACTAGTATGCCTCTACTTGACTAGCTCGTTGAATCAAAGATGGTTATGTTTCCTAACCATAGACATGAGTTGTCATTTGATTAACGGGATCACATCATTAGGAGAATGATGTGATTGACATGACCCATTCCGTTAGCCTAGCACTTGATCGTTTAGTATGTTGCTATTGCTTTCTTCATGACTTATACATGTTCCTGTAACTATGAGATTATGCAACTCCGTTTACGGAGGAACACTTTGGTGCTACCAAGCGTCACAACGTAATCGGGTGATTATAAAGGAGTACTACAGGTGTCTCCAAAGGTACATGTTGGGTTGGCGATTTTGAGATTAGGTTTTGTCACTCCGATTGTCGGAGAGGTATCTCTGGGCCTTCTCGGTAATACTCATCACCTAAGCCTTGCAAGCATTGTAACTAATGAGTTAGTTATGAGATGATGTATTACGGAACGAGTAAAGAGACTTGCGGTAACGAGATTGAACTAGGTATTGGATACCGACGATCGAATCTCGGGCAAGTAACATACCGATGACAAAGGGAACAAAGTATGTTGTTATGCGGTTTGACCGATAAAGATCTTCAGTAGAATATGTAGGAGCCAATATGGGCATCCAGGTTCCGCTATTGGTTATTGACCAAGAATAGTTCTAGGTCATGTCTACATAGTTCTCGAACCCGTAGGGTCCGCACGCAAGGTTTCGATGATGGTTATATTATGAGTTTATGAGTTTTGATGTACCGAAGGAGTTCGGAGTCCCGGATGAGATCGGGGACATGACGAGGAGTCTCGAAATGGTCGAGACGTAAAGATCGATATATTGGACGACTATATTCGAGTTCGGAAAGGTTCGAATGATTCGGTATTTTTCGAGTGGGAGAGTTACGGAATTCGCCGGGAGAAGTATTGGGCCTTATTGGGCCCTCGGGAAAGAGAGGGGCTGCCTAGGGCAGGCCGCGCCCCAAGGCCTAGTCCGAATTGGACTAGGGGAGGGCCGCACCCTTCTTCCCTTCCCTTCCTTCTCTCCTACTCCTACTAGGAAAGGAGGAGTCCTACTCCCGGTGGGAGTAGGACTCCCCCCTGCGCGCCCTCCCTTGGCGGCCACCTCCTCCTTGCTCCTTTATATACACAGGCGGGGGCACCCCATGACACAAGTTGATCTACGGATCGTTCCTTAGCCGTGTCGGTGCCCCCTCCACCATATTCCACTTCGGTCATATCGTCATGAGCTTAGCGAAGCCTGCGCCGGAGAAGTCATATCGTCGCGGAGCTTAGGCGAAGCCCTGCGTCGGTGGAGCATCATCATCGTCCTGCGCCGTCGTCTTGTGGAACTCATCCCCGACGCTTTGCTGGATCGGAGTCCGGGATCGTCATCGAGCTGAGCGTGTGCGAGAACTCGGAGGTGCCGTCGTTCGGTGCTTGGATCGGTCGGATCGTGAAGGCGTCGACTACATCAACGCGTTGTTATAACGCTTCGCTTTCGGTCTCGAGGGTGCGTGGACGGACACTCTCCCCTCGTTGCTATGCCATCACCATGGTCTTGCGTGTTCGTAGGAAATTTTTGAAATTACTCGTTCCCCAACAATGCCCGCCGCGGAAGATCAACACGTCGCAGCCCCACCTAGGCTCAACAGAGAGGTCAAGACGCGCGGTCTAAACCTAAGCGCCTGTGAGGTGCGGGCCCATCGCCCTGAGCACACCACACACGCGTTGCGTCGCGGCCGAAGCAGACCTAGCCTAGTGGCGCACCAGTCCAATCCGCGGCCGCTCGATCGGCCATTGACGTCACGAAGTGCCGGTGATACCACGACGCCGAAAGTGCCCATATCTCTCCCACGTAGTTGGTTAGTGCGTATAGGCCCGTAGCCAACTCAGATCAAATACCAAGATCTCGTTAAGCGTGTTAAGTATCCGCGAACGCCGACCAGGGCCAGGCCCACCTCTCACCCAGGTAGTCTCAACCTGCCCTGTCGCTCCGCCACAAAGATCCACTCGCGGGTGCTCCACCAGCCGACCCGACTTTAGTCTCCACATGTATCATGTATAAGTATATAGTATATACCCGTGATCACCTCCCGAGTGATCACGACCCGATAGTATAGCACAGCAGACGGACAAGAATGTAGGGCCACAGATGGAATACTAGCATCCTATACTAAGCAGGTAGGATTGCAGGTAAAGGTAACAACATAAGTAGCAAAAACAGGCTATGCATCAGGGTAGGAATAACGGAAAGCAGTAACATGCTACACTACTCTAATGCAAGCAGTATAGAGTAGAATAGGCGATATCTGGTGATCAAGGGGGCTTGCTGGTTGCTCTGGCAAGAGAGAGGATAAATCAACTCCGTAGTCGAATCGGGCAGCAGCGGCGTCGGTCTCGTAGTCTACCGGAGAGAAGAGGGGAAGAAACAATGAATACCTTGTAAGCAGATGCATATCGATGCATGACAAGACAAATAACGATGCTAGGCGTGCCCTAACGTGGTATGAGGTGGTACGGTTATGGGGAAACATCCGGAAAATATCCCGGTGTTTCGTGTTTTCGAGCGGAGAGGAGCGGAGGGGAAAGTTGCGAGTTCGATAGGTTAGGGGTGTGTGGCGGACGAACGGACTGCGTATCCGGATTCGTCTCGTTGTTCTGAGCAACTTTCATGTTGAAAATATTTTAATCCGAGTTACGGATTAAAAGATATGATTTTCTAAAGATTTTATTAATTTCTGAAATTTAATTAATTATTTAAATCCAACATTATCCAGAATAGTAAATGATAGCGTCAAGCATGACATCGAGTGATGTCAGCGAGTCAACGTTGACCATTGACCTGGTCAAACCTGACGTGTGGGTCGATGGGACCCACATCATTGTCATTTAGGTTAATTACAGATTAGTTAATTTAATTACTATTTAATTAACCTAACTAGTTAATTAAATTAATTAAACGGATTAATTAACTTAACTAATTCATTAGATAATTAATTAATTAATAATTAATTTTATTAAATCATTTTTATTTTATTTATTATTTTTATTTTTAATTCTCTTTTTTTTCTTAACGTTCAGGCGGGCCTCGTGGTCGATGGCCCATGAGGCTAAGCAGGCGTGGTGCAGGCGCTCGCCTGGGAAGGCGTGGCGCTGGCTATGGCAGCCCAACAAAGCGAACTTGAAGCGCCCGGTGGGTGATGCTTGGCCGCCAGCGGCCGGGCGGTGGCCGACAAGCAGCATGCGGAGGGTGGCCGTCGACGAGGCCGAGGCCAAAGGGAATGGTCGTGGTCGAGCCATCTGGCGGGACGAGAAACCTGGCGGCTTGGCGAGAACGGCAGGCGCCAGCGAGCTAGGGCGAGTCCACGGCGGGGTAGCAGCGACGGGAGGAACGGGCAGCGCGGTCAAGCACGACGCCAGGCACGCCTTGCCAGTGAAGCTTCGACGGGTCCGTGGTGGAGCCGTCGGGGAGGAGAGGCGGGGCGGCGGGTCCGGTCCGTGGCGAAGCCTTGTCGAGGGAGCGCGTGATGAGCTTGATCGGTGGCGCCGGAGCGCGTCGGCCGCATGGGGAGGGCGGTGACCGTGGCGACCTAGGGAGAGGGGGGGGCGGGGAGCTCACGGGGGGCTGTAGGGCACAGGCGGTGGGCGTGACGGCGGTCGGGGAGGACGGCGAGGAAGGGGTCGAGGTGGCGGCAGTCCGCGACGATGGAGAGGCAGCTCGGCGTGGGGGGGAAGCTCGGGCGCCGGCGAGGCGGTCTCCTTCCTCGATCTCGATTCAATCGGGGAGAGGGAGATATTTTGGGAGGGAGTGGTGTGTCGGTGGGGGGTGGGAGTGGTGCGGGGGGTTAGTAGCGGTAATTTGGGCGGCCTGGTTGGTTGATGTGGTGGGCCGAGGCCCAATGAGGGATTTACTCTTTTTTTTTCTGTTTTCTGTTTCTCTTTTGTATTTTCTTTCTTTTATTTATTTTCTTTTTTGTTTTAACTCATTTTAAATTACTTAGACATTTTATAAAAATGTGTTTACTTCACCATAATTACCGATGCAATATTTGGCAACCCCTAACATTTTAGTTTTAATTTTTGAAAACTTTTATTGCTATCATAAATTTGTATTTGAATTTGAAACAGTTTTGAATTAACCCGTGATTAACTACTGGATGCAGAGGTGACGTGGCACCATCAACGTGAGATTCTTGTAGCATGATTATCCAGGCGTTACAAATCTCCTCCACTACAAGAAATCTCGTCCGAGATTTAGGAGGTAGAAGGAAGCAAGGCGGGGTATTCATCACGAAGGCGATCCTCGCGTTCCCGGGTGGCCGTCTTTAGAGTGATTCGACCATGGACCTTGAGGAACTTGATGCCTTTACGGCGTGTGCGGCGTTCAGCTTGGTCGAGAATGCGGACGGATGCTCTTTATAGGAGAGGTCCTGCTGCAATTCGAGCACTTCATGATCCACCGCCGGATTGGGTCCTTGAAGCAGCGTCGGAGTTGTGACACATGGAACACATCGTGAACCTGAGAAAGGTTTGGCGGAAGTTCCAGTTGATATGCCACTTTTCCACGCCTTTCCAGAATAGTGAATGGGCCAATATAGCGAGGAGCTAGCTTGCCCTTGATCCCGGCGGTGAGCACCCTTCATTGGTGTAGCGAAGATAGGCCTTTTCGCCAAAGTTGATAGACCATGTCTTTATGATGACGGTCATAATTACTCTTTTGACGAGCCGAGCAGTCTTGAGATTCTCGCGAATAATGCGGACTTGTTCTTGACATGTTGGATAATATCCGGACCGAAGAGTGGGCGTTCCCCGTTTCGACCAGTTCGAGAGGGTTACGCACTTTCGTCCATATAACACTTCAAGGGGGCCATCTTCGACTAGCTTGATAGCTATTATTATAAGAGAACTTAGCATACGGAGAGATTCCTCCCATTTCTTGCGAAGGAAATAACACAAGCTCGAAGCATGTCTCCGAGAACTTGGTTGACACGTTCAACTTGCCCTTGTGGATGCGGATGAAGCGATCTTGAAAGATAAGTGAGTCCCCATAGCTTCTTGGAAACTTGCCCGGAATCTTGAAGTAAATAAGCTGCCACGGTCCGAAGCGATAACCGGTGGAATACCGTGAAGTGAAACAATTCGGACATATAGAGAGTTGCAAGGTGACTAGCGTGATCGTTTCTTTGACCGCCGGAAAATGTGCAACTTTAGAAAGCGGTCAATAGCGACAAGAATAGCATCATTACCTTTCCGCGATTTGGGAAATCCGGTGGCGAAGTCCATTTCAACATGGTCCCATTTCCATTCAGGAATAGAGATAGGTTGCGAGTTCCAGCAGGACTTTGATGTTACGCTTTGATACAACAACAAGCGCCACATTCAGCAACATAACGAGCAATGTCTCGCTTCATATTAGACCACGAATCTCGGCGAATGTCTTGGTACATCTTGGTGCTACCGGGATGAATAGACAAAGGCGTATCATGAGCTTCTTTCATAACCTTTGAGTCGATTCAGGTTTTCCCTCTTACTCGGTACCACTAGGCGACCTTTGAAGAATAAGGTGCTGCGTCATCCTGATGAAGAATGAGGGCTTTCCTTCTGCGAGATAACGTTTAATCCTCTCGACTTCATCGTCACATTTCAGTATCCATTTGATGGTGTCCACAAGATCGGCTTCGCAACTGTGGTATTGAGAGAACCCGGAAACAACATGGAGGTTCATCTTGCGTAACTCCTTAGGAGGGGGGCGAGTGCACCGAAGGAACAATATGGAGGTTCAACTTTCTAAATTCTTCAAGCAGTGAGGGCTAAACTTTGTGAACACGGAGGTGGTTGCAGAAGACTTGCGGCTCAAGGCATCAGCCATTACATTAGCCTTGCACGGTGTATAGGAAATACCCAAGTCAAAGTCTACACATCTCCATCCATCTCTGGCGACGGAGGTTCAGGTGCTGGCTGAGTAAACAGATACTTCAAACTTTGGTGGTCGGTGAAGATCTCGCTTAGCGATTACCGAGAAGGTAATGTCGCCATTGCTTGATGTATGAATGACAGCAGCAAGCTCGAGGTCGTGAACTGGGTAGTTCTCTTCGTGAGGGCGCAATTGCCGAGAGGCATAAGCAACCACTTTGCGCTCTTGCATTAGGACACAGCCTAATCCTTGATGGGAAGCGTCGCGATAAATGACGAAGTCCTTCTTAGTATCGGTGGAGCTAATCTTTGGGCAGAAGTCAACTTGTCTTTGAGTGCCTGGAAACTTTCCTGACATTTATCTGTCCATTGGAACTTGACGCCCTTATGCAACAGGTTAGTCAGAGGTTTGGCAATCTTGGAGAAGTTTTCGACGAATCGACGGCAATAGCTGGCGAGACCGAGAAAACTTCTGACTTGCTTGATATTCTTCGGAGGAGTCCAATCGAGAATAGCCTGAACTCGTTCAGGGTTGACGGCAATACCATCCTTAGAGATGACATGCCCGAGATAGGTCACTTCGGAAGCCGAATTCACACTTGGAGAACTTGGCATATAGTTGATGCTCTCGTAGCTTTTCCGGCACAAGGCGAAGATGTTGACATGTTCTTCTTCATTCTTGGAAAATATCAGGATATCATCCGGATAAACCACGACGAACTTGTCGAGGTAATCCATGAATATATAGTTCATCGGGCGAGAGAAGGTGGCTGGAGCATTGGTTAAGCGAAAGACATGACGGTGTACTCGTATGAACCATAACGAGTCACAAAGGCGGTCTTGGGGATATCCTCCTCACGAACACGGATCTGGTGGTAACCCAACCTCAAGTCGAGTTTAGAGAACAGCGGCGAACCAGCCAGTTGATCATACTGAGATCATTGATCCGAGGAATAGGATACTTATTCGAATGGTAGCTTGGTTTATAGGGCGGTAGTCTTGGACCAATCGGTTTGTCCCATCCTTCTTCTTGACAAAGAGAAGGTGCTCCCCAAGGAGAGCAACTTGGGCGGATGAAACCACTGCGAAGAGACTTGTCGATTTCCTCCTCGAGCTCAAGGAGTTCATGCGGCGGCATCTTGTAGGGTCGCTTGGCTATAGGAGTGGTGCACGGTTTCAAGTCAATGGCGAATTCGACAGCTCTAGCGGGGAATCCTGGAAGTTCTTGGGAAAGGCGTCACGGAAGTCGCGAAGCAGCAGGGAATGTTTTCAATGCCCTCGAGGGTGCGGCGTTCAATGCATTCAATGCATAGAGCCTTGCCTCGGCATTTCGAACCAGATGAGCATTGTAGCTTATTATTTCATCGAAGGGTGTAGCAGATGGGCGGTCTTAGTGGCGCAAGCGATTGAAGCGATGCGCTTTCAACCAATCCATCCCCAAAATGAGGTCGATGTTAGGCGTCTTGAGGATAATGGGTGAGGCATAGAATTCCAGCCCTTCGATTTCCACGGGGCGTCGGCGCCAACCATGGAGGTTTGACATTGTCCCAAGGGGTTTTACCACTACCGAAGAGTTCATCTCCTCACACTTAACGTCGTGCTTGTATGCAAAATCTTGACATGAATGAATGCGATGCTCTGAATCGAATAAAAGCAGATGCAGTCTACTGAATTTACGACGAGTGTACCCATCACGAGAGCAGGCTGGTCTTGAGCTTCGTTCGGATCAACGTGGTTGGCATGAACTTCGACCATAGGGCTTGGCATTGTTGTTGCGGGACTGGTTGCTTCCACGGCCAGTCGTTGGAAGGGCTAGTTGATTCTGGTTCTAGTTGCATTCTCTAGCACGGTGCCTGGTTGTCCACACAAGCACAAACCATTATTGGGGGTGGGAGCAGGAGCTTGGGGTGGTGGAGCTGGAAGCTTTGGCTGCCTAGTTGGAGTAAGCGGGGACGAGGTGCAACATAGCTCGCCTTGGGGCAGGTGCATTAATTTGGTACATGCTGTTGGGAATCCATATCTTGCGCCTGCGAGGACGGGCCGAAGATGAGCCCGTGTCGCAGTTCGCGCTGTTAGAGCTCTGGTATTCCTGCAGACCAGTTTCGACATTGATAGCTTTGTTCACCAAGGTGGCGAAATCAGCAAAGTCGTGCACTAGAAGTGCGATCTTGATGTCGACTTGAAGGCCGTCACGGAACTTCTCTGTCTGCGTGCATCGGTTGCAATGTCCTCTTGACATAGCGAGACTAGTCCAGAACTCGTGATAAGCTTCAACAGTCTTGTTGCCTTGGGTGAGGTTGCGGAACTCACGCTTCTTCGGTCCATGACTCCTTGAGGATGAAGCGGGCACGGAAAGCAACTTGGAAGTCGGCGGTGATGATTGTTCCGGTGGCTGGAAATGCGCTGTGGCTGTCCCACCATTGAGCTGCGGGTCCCTTCAGGAAGAAGGAAGCAAAGGTGACATAGCTGGCGGGGCTACATCAGCAGACTCCATCTCATAGGTGATGTCACGGGCGATCATCGACATCCAGCGGCTGGGTTGAGCTGCGGTACACACTTGGGTTGAGGCGCATGAAATCCTGCGGAGTTCTTGTGTTTGGCTCTTTGGTCCATATTGGGGCGAGGAAAGCGAGCCATCATGTTCTCCATGGTGGCGATTCATCTCAAGCTGTTGGATCATACCAGCCATGTACTCGGCGGTGGTGGGAAGTTGCCACCACGACCATGACCAGCTGGTCTAACCATCCTGCTAATACATAACAGGGGTAGTTCAGCATTTTTTGAGAAATTTGCAAAGGACAAGAATCATTCATGATGAAACATGCATAATGAAAGCAGCACGATAGAAACTACATAGTAGTCGGCATATTATACAAAAGGGATCATGCATAGAGTTTGGTACACGAGTTTAGTACATAGACTAAGACATCATAGGCGCACTTGAGCTCATGGCGAATGCATCTAACACTAACAAGCAAGCCTACATCAGCCCCACATGATGCTGGAGGTAGCTGTAGCTTTGAAAAGCTGGTAGTGTGGTAGCGGATAGTCCTCCACGTCGGTGACACAGGGGCCGCTGGATACTCAGTGCAGAACCCTACGCTCGGGTGGTAGAAGAGGACCAAGCGCGGAGAGTAGCCTCCCACATCGGCCATCCGACACCACAGGGCATCACGGTCTGGCTGGGTAGATCGCAGAGCGCGGCAGCTCTGGATCGGACAAAGGGTGCAACAGCGTCGAGCACAGTAAAGGTCTTGACGGGTGGTGTACAACTCGTGGCGAAGAGCTCGGTTAGCTCGATCCAGCCCATCGACATGCGAGAACAAAGTTACGATGGTAGAAGGGCTCTCTGGTGACGATGGAGTAGGCAGCGGTGTAGTAACCCTCCTCACCAACATCGGATCACGATAGCAATGTGCGGAAGGGGAGGTGTCCAACTCCCGATACTCTCCACGAAGGCGGGTAAGAGCAGCATAAGCAGCATCGTGGGCGGCCATATCGATAGTCACCCCAACGCCATGTGCGATGTGCAAGACAATAATGGAGTCATACTCCAGAGTAGAGGTGGACGATGGCTCGGTACTGCTCTGGTTAAAGTCTGGTACTCCTCAAAGGCGGTGTACTCAGGTGCGGCGATAACCCGATAGGTCATCATCTCTGCTAGCACCGCAGTGATCCCGAGGCACCAATGGCCGTCGTGTGGCGCCGCGACCTGCCTCGTGGGTTCCATCTGAAAACAAAGATGTTTCAAAGGAGTCAAATGACGGTGTGGAAATTGATCAAAATACAATTCAAGGAATAACTATGGCTTTATCCAACTTTGGGGTGAATGTGGTCACGGGATCCTAGTGTTAGTTAGTAAATTCGTTTAACCCGAGTAGAAGAGAGTTGAGTCCCGAGTAAAGGTCGAGGAGTAAAAGATCCTAGTACCACCCGATGGCGGCGTGGGCCCGTAAGGCACACAGCCAAGTTAGTAAAAGTTTTTGCAATGTCTAGACTCGACTTGGCCGAGGGTGTGGAAGGGATTCTCTGAGGCGATCGGCTCGATACCAACTTGGCGCCCCGATTCAATCGTACACGCATAGCGTGTGCGATCAAGATCGAGGACTCACGGAAGATATCACAACACAACTCTAAAAATAAAATAAGTCATACAAGCATCATAATACAAGGCAGGGGCCTCGAGGGCTCGAATACAAGTGCTTTCGATCATAGACGAGTCGGTGAGCAACAATATCTGAGTCGGACATAAGTTAAACAAGTTTGCCTTAAGAAGGCTAGCACAAAGCTGGGATACATATCGAAGAAGCGCGGGCCTCCCGCAGGATCCTCCTAACTACTCCTAGTCGCCGTCGTGGGCTGCTGCGTAGTAGTAGGCGCCTCCGGTGTAGTAGTCATCATCGACGCGCGTCGCTCTGAGCTCCATCGTGCAGGTTGCAGCAATCGAGTAGAGATAGGGGAAAAGGGAAACAATGCAACCGTGAGTACTCATCCAAAGTACTTGCAAGCAAGGAGCTACACTACATATGCATGGATATATGTGTAAAGGGCCATATCGATGGATTTGAAGCTGAGAATGCGAGAATAAGAGGGGATAGCTAGTCTTATCGAAGACTACGCCACGGTCACCTCCGTCTTGCAATGTAGAAGAGGGTAGGTTGAAGTCCTCCAAGTAACATCACATAGCAATAATCCTACCCGCGATCCCTCCTCGTATCCACGAGAGAGCGACCACCGGTTGTATCAGCACTTGGAAGGGTGTGTTTTATTAAGTATCCGGTTCTAGTTGTCATAAGGTCAGGTACAACTCCAAGTCGTCACTGTTATCGAAGATCACGACTATTGAATAGATTAACTTCCTGCGGGGTGCACCACATAACCCAACACGCTTGATCCCATATGGCGGACACACTTTCTGGGTCATGCCCGCCGCGGAAGATCAACACGTCGCAGCCCCACCTAGGCTCAACAGAGAGGTCAAGACGCCGGTCTAAACCTAAGCACACGAAGTGCGGCCCATCGCCTACGAAAGCACACACACGTTGCGTCTGTGGCCGGAAGAAGACCTAGCCTAGTGGCGTTCGGTCTAATCCGGCGGCCGCTCGATCGGCCGGCGTCACGAAGTTTTACCGATACCACGGCGCCAAGTGCCCATATCTCTCCCGTAGTTGGTTAGTGCGTATAGGCCCGTAGCCAACTCGGATCAAATACCAAGATCTCGTTAAGCGTGTTAAGTATCCATGACGCCGACCAGGCCGAGCCCACCTCTCACCCAGGTAGTCTCAACCTGCCCTGTAAGCTCTGCCACAAAGATCCACTCATGGGTGCTCCACCGGCCGACCGACTTTAGTCTCCACATGTATCATGTATAAGTATATAGTATATACCGTGATCACCTCCCGAGTGATCACGGCGGATAATATATACACGTGAGACGGACAAGAATGTAGGGCCACAGATGGAATACTAGCATCCTATACTAAGCGGTAGGATTGCGGTAAAGGTAACAATGAAGTAGCAAAAACAGGCTATGCATCGGGGTAGGAATAACGGAAGCGGTAACATGCTACACTACTCTAATGCAAGCGGTATAGAGTAGAATAAGCGATATCTGGTGATCAAGGCGGGGGCTTGCTGGTTGCTCGGCAAGAGAGAGGGTAAATCAACTCAAGTAGTCGGTAGGCGGCGGCAGCTGTCGGTCTCGTAGTCTCTGGAGAGAAGAGGGGAAGAAACAATGAATACCTTGTAAGCAGATGCATATCGATGCATGACAAGACAAATAACGATGCTAGGCGTGCCCTAACGTGGTATGAGGTGGTACGGTTAAGAAACATCGAGAAAATATCCCGGTGTTTCGTGTTTTGAGCGGAAGGCGGAGGAAAGTTGCGAGTTCGATAGGTTAGGGGTGTGTGGCGGAGCGAGCGGACTGCGTATCCGGATTCGTCTCGTCGTTACGAGCAACTTTCATGTTGAAAATATTTTAATCCGAGTTACGGATTAAAAGATATGATTTTCTAAAGATTTTATTAATTTACGAAATTTAATTAATTATTTAAATCCAACATTATCCGAATAGTAAATGATGCGTCGGCATGACATCGAGTGATGTCGCGATCGCGTTGACCATTGACTGGTCAATTTGACGTGTGGGTCAATGGGACCCACTGTCATTCTCTGTTTAGGTTAATTACAGATTAGTTAATTTAATTACTATTTAATTAACCTAACTAGTTAATTAAATTAATTAAACCGGATTAATTAACTTAATTAATTCATTAGATAATTAATTAATAATTAATTTTATTAAATCATTATTATTATTATTTTATTTTATTTTATTTTAATTCTCTTTTTTTCTTAACGTTACAGGCGGGCCTGTGGTGATGGCCCATGAGGCTAAGCAGGCGAGTGCAGGCGCTCGCCCGAACAGGCGTGGCCTGGGCATGGGCGCAGCCCAACAAAGCGATCTTGGGAGCCGGTGGCGGCAGGCCACCAGCGGCCGGAGTGGTGGCGGTGGCAGTGCGGAGGTGGCCGTCGACGAGGCCGAGGGCCAAGGGAATGGCGTGGTCGAGCCATCTGGCCGGGGCGAGGCAGGCGATTCTTGCGAGAACGGCAGGCGCCCGGCGAGCTAGGGCGAGTCCACGGCGGTAGCAATGGCAGGGAGGATCGGGCGGGCGGTCAAGCACGACAGCAGCGTGCCTGTGTGAAGCTTCGATGGGGTCGGTGGTGGAGCAGTCGGGGAAGGAAGCGGCGGGGACGGTCCGGCGCGGTGGCTTGATCGAGGGGAGCGTGGCCTTGTCGGTGGCGCCGGGGCGTCGATCATGGGCGGGGAGGGCGGTGACCGGCGACCTAGGGAGAGGGGGCGAAGGGGAGCTCACGGGGAGGGGGGCTGTAGGGCACGGGGCGGTGGCGTGGCGGTCGGGGAGGACCGCGAGGAAGGGGTCGAGGTGGCGGCGGTCCGTGACGATGGGGAGGCAGCTCCGTGGCGAAGCTCGCGCCGACGAGGCGGTCTCCTCCTCGATCGATCAATCGGGAGAGGAGAGATATTTTGGGAGGGAGTGGTGTGTCGGTGGGGGGTGGGAGTGGTGCGGGGGTTAGTGGCGGCGGTGGGCAGCTGGTTGGCCAGTGGCCAGTGGGCGAGGCCTAGCGAGGAGGATTTACTCTTTTTTTTTCTGTTTTCTGTTTCTCTTTTGTATTTTCTTTCTTTTATTTATTTTCTTTTCTGTTTTAACTCATTTTAAATTACTTAGACATTTTATAAAAATGTGTTTACTTCACCATAATTACCGATGCAATATTTGGCAACCCCCGAACATTTTAGTTTTAATTTTTGAAAACTTTTATTGCTACCATAAATTTGTATTTGAATTTCGAAACAGTTTTGAATTAACCCGTGATTAACTACAGTGACAGAGGTGATGTGGCACCATCAACGTGAGATTACTGTAGCATGATTATCCGGGCGTTACAAACAACCTGCACGGTTTTTAGAAAGTAGGCGTGTTCGATTAACTAACAATCACACACGGCTTCCCGCAGTGAACTGTTTGCGTTAGGCGACCTTGCACACACGTTTCCACACAAAGAACTGTGTGGGATGTACATACCTACGGAAATGATTTTCTGGGATTCACCGTGTGGGATGTACATACCTAGGGAAATGATTTCTGGAATTCGCCGTGTGGGATGAACGTACCTACGAAAATGATTTCTAGGATTCACCGTGTGGTATGTACATACCTACGAAAATGATTTATGGGATTAACCGCGTGGGATGTACGTACCTACGGAAATGATTTCTGGGATTCACCGTGTGGGATGTACATACCTACGAAAATGATTGGGTTTCCATGCCTCGCCCGATCGCACACGGCCCTAGCCTGGGTCCCACGAGGGCATATCCCCGACAATTTCTGGATCGTGTGGGAAGGACCCCCCCTATCGCCCACACTCACTTGGTGACGGTTCCAAATGCCGTCACGGAAAGGGGTTTTAAACTGTTTGTTTGTTTAGGACGTCGTTGTACCAGTGGTAGTACTTTCGACATGCACCACATGTTGCCTCCACTTGAATCTACTCCACGTTCATTTCACCCACTGTTATATATAATAACTAATCATGGTCATTGTCGGTGTCAAAACCGGCGGATCTCGGGTAGGGGGTCCCGAACTGTGCGTCTAGGCGGATGGTAATAGGAGACAAGGGACACGATGTTTTTACCCAGGTTCGGGCCCTCTCGATGGAGGTAAAACCCTACTCCTGCTTGATTAATATTAATGATATGGGTAGTACAAGAGTAGATCTACCACGAGATCGGAGTGGCTAAACCTAGAATCTAGCCTATGGTATGATTGTTGTTAGTCCCCACGGACTAAAACTCTCCGGTTTATATAGACACCGGAGAGGGCTAGGAATTACAGTCGGTTACAATGGGAGGAGATCTTCATATCATATCGCCAAGCTTGCCTTCCACGCCAAGGAAAGTCCCATCCGGACACGGGACGAAGTCTTCAATCTTGTACCTTCATAGTCTGGGAGTCCAGCCAAAGGTCTTAGTCCGGCCATCCGGACACCCCCTAATCCAGGACTCCCTCGGTAGTCCCCAACCAGGCTTCAATGGCGGCAGTGCAGCGCGCAAGTTATCTTCGGCATTGCAAGGCGGGTTCCTCCTCCGAATATTTCATAGAAGATGTTGAACACCAGGGTAGTGTCCGGCTCTGAAAAATAAGTTCCACGTTCTACCGTAGAGAGAATAACATTTGTATCAATTGGATCTGCTGACGTATGCCGCGGCGTGACATCATGCCACGGCCCGGCTTTTATTCATTTTATTGTTCCACCTCAGCGCGTTTAGCGAGGCGGTTTCCTTGGCACGTCTTGTCAAAGCAGAGATCGTGTCCCCTTATTTTGGGATTCTCATCAATACGGGCGTGGGTAACCCAACCGTGACTCAGGTATGACTCCCTAATTGAAAGCGAGTCCCAAACGGTTACGGGGAGGGCTCTTGGTATTCACCTCCTTTATAAAGGAACCAAGGCCCGGCCACCTTGTTCTTAAACCAATCAAATCCGCCCCTCGCTTCGAGTTCCAACACCCAAAGCTCTAGTTTTAGGCGCTTCGGACCTTCGAAGATGTCCGGCTCCGACCCTCAAGGCCGGTGGATGCCTTCCTCCATTATGGAAGAAGATGTGTGAAAGTTAAGAGATGCCAGGTATCTAACCGGCGAAATCTCGCATAGACTGCCTACTCAAGGGCAAGCTATTCCCGCCCCCCAGCCTGGTGAAAGCGTGGTGTTCGCATCTCATTTCCTTCAAGGACTAGGCTTCCCGATCGATCCCTTTGTGAGGGGGCTTATGTTTTACTACGGGCTGGAGTTCCACGACCTAGCTCCGGAGTCCATCCTCCAGATCTCATCATTCATTGTCATGTGCGAGGCTTTCCTCCATATCACCCCTCACTTCGGATTGTGGCTAAAAACCTTCAAAGTGGAACCGAAAGTGATCGAGGGGCAGCACGCTGAGTGCGGAGGGGCTATAATAAGCAAGATGAACGACGCTCCATGGCCCGAAGGCTCTTTTCAAGAGGAGCTCGGCTTATGGCAACGGGACTGGTTTTACATCACAGCCCCTAGGGGCACCACATGGGTGGCACCGCCTACTTTTCGCTCGGGTCCCCCACCACGGCTGGCATCATGGGTTAACGAAGGACTTATCCTGGGGCCGCCAAAAGACGTGCCCTTGCTGCAGGGCCGTATTCGAGATCTCCTAGAAAGAGATGTCAACCTGATCGTGGTGGCGCAAGTCATGGTGATTCGCCGCACACTGCCCTGCAAACGTCGACCTCTCCGCCTGTGGGAGTTCAATCCTGAGGGACCACGGGTCCTACAACACTTCATGGGAATGACACCCATGGAGATGTACAAATTGTTCTTCGGATCACAAGCAAGGTGTCCGGATTTGTCCGAGGACGCTGGTTTGAGCTGCAACTGCCCAGATGCTAAAGTAAGTAGCCCCGTATTTGCACATACCATCCATATTTTTATCAAATCTACCCTTTAGCAGAGTTGCCCTTTGAACAGGAGTGGATAGCGAAGGCAAAGCTTATCAGGTGTCCAGCCCCCCTGCCCAAGACCGTGCCGAATCCCATGCTGACCAGGATGCTGGAGGCCGCGCCGTTGGCGGAAGGTGAAGGGGGGAACCAAGGAGCTACCGCCTCCACGAAGGAGGCCGTTAGGAAGGGAAGAATCGAAAATTCTCCCGACTAGGGAAAGAAAAGGACTGCCTCTGAAGACCCGGAGGTGATAACCTTAAAACGAGGAAAGAAATCTTCGTCAGAGGGTTCGGCACCGGAGAACGCTTCAGCCGAATCGCCCCCTAAAGGGGACCCGCTCTCCCCCGAGGCGTAAGTGAAGGGAGGGGTTCCATAATGAATCACATTCATGTTTTATTCCTGAGGAAAATAACGGAAACATTATCTTGCAGTTCGGATCTCAACCCTTCTCAGCAGAGCTCATCTTCAGGGGATCTTCGTCCAGAGATGATAGAGAGCAAAACGCCTCCCCTTGTTCCTCCGTCTTACGAGGGTGGCGACCCCGAGGTATCGTCCCGGAGGGCTTTTTCGAGTCCGGACCCTGGGAAAGGTCATCAGACTAGTCCGGCACCCTCTTGCGCGCCGGCGGAGGGGCTGAAGGATCTGCTTAGTGGGGCGTCCATCTCAGAAGAACACCGTATGTTGATGGATACGGTGCTTGGAAGGATTTCATCCGCGGAAAGCGGATTGTACGAGGCTGCCAGGAGTTTACTAGCAGGCTTTGAGGTATGTAAAAAGGTGTATCTTTTGGCAGAGCCGCATATTAAATGTGCCCTGTATGAGTAGTAGCCCCTGAGACTCTGTGTGTCGTCACGAGTGACGGCGCACAGAGGATCATAACCCCCAGGTATAATGTGCTGCCTATTCCATGAAGGTGGCGAGGCGTTCGGTGGCTAGCCGGACTGATGAATCTGCCGAACTGAAGCGGCAACTTGACGTAGCAGATGCCGACATCGCGCTTGTACATAAGCGGCTAGACGAGGCTCAAGGTATGTTCAAAAGACACCCAGCATTAGGGGCTTGATGCTCGGGCCTTATATATGTTTTATGTAGATGGTGCTGCTGCCGTGGAGAACCTTCGGGCGGAACTTGCCCGAGCAAAGGAGCAAACAAGGAAGAGTAATGCGGCTGCCGTTAAAGCGGCTGAAGAGCTAAAAGCCGAACAGGCTGCTCACTGCCAGAGCAAGAAGGAAATGGCCGAGATGGCCATAAAATTGAGGGATGCTACCGACCGCTGTAGATTGCTTGAACAAGAAGATAGGGCGGCTCAGAAGGATCTTGAAAAGATCACTACCGAAGCCAAGGATACTCGCTCTGCCATGAGAGCGATGAAGGAGGAGCTGCGTCAGGCTGGAGATATCACGGCTGGAAAGCCTTATATGCTGCGGATGAAGTTCGGAGACCCCAAGTATGCTCCATTAGACCGGCAGTGGAGTTCGGACAACGCTTATCTGGATTTGGCCGCAAGTGCGGCGGACGCGATCAAACACTTCCGCAGCCGAGGTGACCATGAATTGGAAGAGCTTTTTTGGTCGCAGTACCACAATCGAAGCATGCTATCGGTCTCGACCGTTTAGCCACCTGGGCGGAGCTGAACAGATTATCCGGACTCGCCATGAAGTATGTTGCGAGTCGTCTGTGGCCGGAGAAGCCGGAGCCGAAGAGTTATTTTGGCTTGGTGCAGCAATTTCTTGGTTCGGTGCCGCATGCTGATGCAATGAAGAGGTCGGCGTGCATAGAGGCGCAGATGGCTCTTGCCGTGTCAAGACATCTTTGGGAAGATATGAAGGCCAGTATTGTTGCGTCCCAAGATTCGGACGAAAGCCGAGTACCTGCCAAGCACTATTTTGAGGAAGTTCTTCCTGGCGCTCATATAATAGAGTCGCAGTGCTCGAAGGATGTTGTGTTCAAATAGCTTATACTATTTGTAAGACGAATTGTGTTTTTATGAAAAAAGCTTTTTTTATACTTGTGCTTGCAAGAATCATGATGCCTCCTGTGCGGCCGTTTAATGTATATATTTGTATATAACCTGAAAGATGGCAGTCGTTGGCTTCAGCCCCCACGCATAGAATGCGGGGGCGTTCGCAAAAAGGTGCCTGTTCACACTTAATCCAACGTCTTGGTCCTATAAAGGAGGTGGCGGCGCGGCGAACTAGGCAACCGGACTATAATGCTTTATCACTTTCACTTAGCCATAGGAGTTTGACGATGGGACTCTTGAATAGCCCCTAGGGCACCGCGCTTCGCCAATTGGGCGCGAGTGTGCCTGACCGAAGCGGCCCTTCGTTAATCTTGGGGAATCCTAAAGATTCGAAAGTCATCAGTGGTTGACCAGTCTCTCGCTATATCATGACGATCGGTTTTGGCTTTCTCTCTTGAGATGCTCACCGGCGAACGGGGCACAATCGCAGATAGTTCTCCGGTGCCGCATTAGCCGATATAACGAAACGTAAGGCAGCAAAACACAGGAGCCAGGCAAACCCAACATTTGACCAAAGACATGATTCGGAGATGATGCATATAGGGCCAAACTCGCGACGCCGAACACTCCCTAAGGTGTTCGGTCTTTATGATGAAAGTACTATATATAAAACCACAACGAAAATAAGCTGTATTTTTAAAAATACAGGAAAAGTTAGCAGCATCACTTTCCCAAAAGAAACGCTACTTCTACTTACTATTATCAGTAGCGCTTTCCAACACAAGCGCTCTTGCTC